>PVKB01006045.1:0-75936 GCA_004027205.1 Ctenodactylus gundi | reverse complement strand
GGGGGCTGACTGAAGTCACGACCCAGAGCTCCTGATGTTACACGTGCTGGAATTCCATTCGTGTGTACATTGTGGCACCTGCCTCTCACCTTGCTGCCATCCCGGCCAAGTTGTCCTGGGTGGCTCTTTCTGGTGTCTTGCTCCTTGGCTGCCGTGCCAAGGGCTGGAGGGAGGACTCAGTGGGGATCACTGCTCAGGCTGGCCTGCTGGGCCCGGGCAGGAGGCAGTCTGGGGGGACCCCAGAGGTGTTTGCGAAGTTCATGTACCACTTTACTGTTTTAACAGCTCTCTAACCATCACCTTTATAGATGGCCACTTTAAAGCCATACCATTGATTTCTGGACACGGGTCTCGCTCTCTTTTGCCAAGTGACAGCGGGAGCACGTTAGTGTCTCCACACTCTGTCAGCAATGCTTAGATTTTAACGTATGCAAACATTATGGTGGTTCAGTTGCAACATAAAACTATCTGTGGTAATGTTGAACTTGAAATGAAAACTTGGCACCAAATTTATTCAGGTAGAAACTTGTTTAAAAAAGTTTCTCCCTGTTGTTAACTGAAGAATATGCTTTGAAAAGTCGTCATAGTGTATTAAGTTGGATACCAAAGGGTTAAAACTCCACATGTATTTCTTTCACTGAGGCTGTTCTGGATGTTTGCTAATGTGTTGTCTGTACAGATGGACATGCAGTGATGTTGTATCTTTTTTTGTAACGATTCCATTTATTTCCTTATTCCCATCTAGGAATAGTTACTAATGTATTTGCGATACAGCATACCAAATTTTAAAGTAACCAGAATCGTGAGTTGATGGTTTTTAGTCCATACTGTTAAATTTTGTTGAAATATTGATATACTTAAATTGGCTTCATGCTGCAGTGCCAAGGTAACTTAGAGACAGAGTTGGGGAGCGGTCTCAACGCAGGGTGGTCCACGCCCGTGGCTCAGCCCGGTGACCGTGCCTCTGCCCCATGTGTGTATATGTGTTTTATCCAAATGTTGCCTGCAAATGTGACCCCTTATTATTTAAGTTTCCTGTGTATGAACATTGCCCGTTGTAAGTCACCCAGAAGATTCTGAACCTGTAAAACCCACACATGTCGATCAATGTCTTACAGCTACGTAATTCGAATTGACTTGATTTTTTCAAGTAATCCTAGAAAGGGGGAGCATTCCATATAGAAACTGCTGAAACTGCCACAGGGGCTTCTCCGAAAACCTTACGGTTGTGGCATTGAATGTTCAGTACCGCTTCCTTTCTGCACGCGAGGCGTACTGTTGAGGTACTTGTTGCGGTGACTGGGTCGATGCTAATCTAGGAGCTCAGACGTAGATTCTTTAGACTTGCATGCCTTGCTTACCCTAATTGATGAGATCTGCCTTTTTATTTGTAAACTAACAATAGCTAAATTGAGATCAGAATTTTAACAGAAATATTTTTATATAAAAGTTGTGGTTATCTTTCATTGTCACATGGCATTCACCAAAAGCAACCGTCCTAACGGTGATGGGACACCTTGGTTTCTAACTGCTGTCACGGGTGTTTCCTGATCAGTGATTTCTCAGAGTTAACAACCAAACCGCGCTCATTACAGTGGCTTCTCTGTTCTGGTGTTGTGGCACTATAAGTGAAAAATCAAAGGGGAGCTAGCCGGCCTCGTGGAGTTCAGTTTGTAAATTCCTTTGGGGGAATAGCGTAATGGCCAGGAAGTGCCAGTGCTTTCAGTGCTATCAGTCCCCAGCACCACATAAGCTAGGTATGGTGGTGCACGCTTGTAATCCCAGCACTCTTAGGCTGAGGCATTTCTGAGAGTTTGACAGCAGTCTGGGCTACAGAGCAAGACTCTGTCTCAAAAGAAAAAAAAAAGTTTCTTGGGAGACGTTCTTAGGTGTATGAATTTTAATATGCTGTTAAGAATATTCTTACTGCATTCAAATTGTATATATGTTAATGCAGGTTTGAAGTATTTTCACCAGTTTGGCAGACCGCTGAGTGCCTGGTAGCATTGCCCTGTGTGCTGGGAGCACCAACGGCCGCTTGGAGGCCCAGCAGGGAATGTTGGTAAAGGCGATGGCCCGACTTAAGCCGCCTTGGGCCTGGTGGACGGCAGAAGTCCAGGAGCTAGAAGGATAGACACAGCCATCCTGCTTTCCAGAAGAAATCACGGCAAAGTTAACTCACCAGCACTAGCATGCTGACTTCCACAAATAATTTTTTAAAACTTAGCCAAACTGGACCCAGTTTGAACATCAGTGGACTGTTGTCTGGTGTTTCGATTCTTCGCCCATTTTCAGAGATTTCTCACGTGGATGGGGGTTTTCCATCAGCTCCCCGAGACATACCTGGTGTCACACATAAGCCACAGCAGGCAGGCCATGGCATGGTAAATTCAAAGTGTTTGTGACCTAGCCATACCAGGGGGCGCAGGCCTGGTATCCGGCACTCTGGGAGGCTGAGGCAGAAGGACTGCAGGTTCAAGCCCAGGCTAGGCAGTTTAGCAAGCAACTTAGTGAAATGGTGTCTCAAAAGCAAAACTGTGCTGGGGATGTAGCTCAGAGAGAGAAGGCCTTGGGTTGGATCCTCAGCACCATGAAAACAGAAATTCTAAAGCGTGTGCCCTAACTTTGAGTGTAAAAACCGGAAGCATACTGATTTATTTCCACCACAGTTTTCAGAAAAATAGATATTGAGAAACATTGTTCACAGTTTGATCCAGACTTCAGTCTTAATTAGCTTTATCCCTGCTGGCTGGTGGCATGGCCAGCAGTCCTGTGTGGTCATGGGCATGTGGCTCACATGCCATGAGCATCAGTGGGGCACAGGAAGGGGCAGGCTGTTAACAGGCTCTAGACCTGATGGTGGATTAGCACAGAAGCTGTAGATCACTTCCTTGTCCCTGGGAGCATCTTCCGTGGAATTCAAGGAAAATAAAATGTGAGCAACTTCCTTTCACCAAGATTACTTTCAGTTAAAACTCCAAAATTGAAATACTGCGAAACCAATTTAAACGCGTATGGGAGAGCAGAGGGAAAAGACCTGAGTCACTTATTAAATACCAGTATTTAGAAGGTTGAGGGGGCTGATCTTTGGCAAAGCACTTGCCCAGGATGCATAGACCTATCTTCAGTATGCTATAAAAATAATTTGTAAAAAGTTTTATAAGATAGTATTTTGAAAACTAGTTTATGATCATTCTAATTTTGACTTGAAAACCCGCCTAATTTTCAACATCTGATATAGTTGAAAGTAGTTTAGATAAAGGACTAATATTTAGAATATATAAAAGTTCAAGAAATTAGCCTCCCAAAATAAATGGTCCAGATAGACACTTCTCAAAAGAAACAAATGGCCAGTGAATACGTGCAGAAGGAAGCTTAGCATTCTTGGCCATTAGAGAAATGCAGATCAAAATAACTAAGGTTTCATGTTTGCCCAGTAAGAATAGCTACCTGTCAAGAGTAGGACAAGAAATGCTGGCAAGGCCGTGGCGAAAGGAGATCTTCTGCATTGTTTGGTAGGGATATAAGTCTGCACAGCCACCATGAACGTCAGCAGGGTGAGTCCTCGCACAGCTAGACACAGATTCCCCGGCACCCAGCTGTGCCTCTCCTGGCTGCCTTCCCGGGAGAGTTACAGGCGCGGTGCTGAGCAGTCCGCGTGTGCCTGTCTTAAGGCAGCACAGTTCACAGGAGCATCACCAGACAAGTGGATAAAAGAAATGTGGTATGTATGAGTAGTGGAATATTACTCAGCCGTAAAGAATGAAATCCCATAGTCTGTGCGTGGTGTCTCTTAGATGAGGAGCCTAAAAGAGTAAATGACTCAGGAGAGATGGTAGGAAACAGGCAGCGGTGGTACCCAGAAGCTGGCCTTCGCACGCACACCAGGCCTCGACTGGCCTCAGGCATGGAGGCCGTGCGCCTCAGAGCGCTGCTTGACTCAGACTTTTCTTGGCATTTAACATGTTATGACAGATTTGACAACTTCTCAAAAGGTAATCTTTGTTTGAGTCAATAGGGAGAATTTTTTCTAAAAACTTGGAGAAGTCACTGCTGTGTGTTTGGTCAGGTATGTTCCATGGAGCTGGCCAGCTTCATTGAGAATGGTTTCGACTTGTTTAGACAGGTGAAATCCAGGATGCAGTGTCCAGACAGGCTTTTTCAGACATGGCAGCCCTCGGCTATCCGCTGTGGCTTTTGATCTGCAGTTGTGCGAGGGCACCCAAATGGGTGCCCTCGGGACCCTGGCCGTCTGGCCCTTGTAGGAAAGGGGCGCAGGCTCAGATGAGCCCCAGGATGGTGCCAGGGCCTCTGTGGAAGCGCTACGGAGCAGGAGCAGCCAGAACGGGATCAGGGAAAAGTGTGGGAGCCAGGCCCTCTGCAGAGCCCAGTGCAGCACTGGGTTAAACTGCCTGCTGGTCATTCCCTAACCCTGGGGCACAGTCTCCTTGAGATCATCTGCAGTCCCAGCAGTGGGAAAGAACCCTTCACCTTACCACTTCTGATCCCAGCCCCAGCCGCAGTGCCGCATAGCGCTGAGCACAGCTGCCCTGTGTCCCCGAATCTGGTATCGGTCCAGTGCATCTTCTAGAAGGTGTCCATCGCTACTTCACGTCGAGCCCTGCTCCCGGGTGACCCAGGAAGCCCTGAGCAGCTCAGAGGGACTGGATGGTCCTGTGTGGGCAGGGTGTGGTCCCCTGCAGGCTCTCTCTGGGTAGAGTGAGTTGGAGGATCATGTGGAAATCCAGGCGGCACTGTGGCCAGCTCGTCTCAGGAGGGCCACAGCCACTCTGGAAGCGAGCTGTGTGTACCCTGCCGCTGCTGGCACAGGCCTCCCTCCCGTGCTCTGCCATGGTGGCTGCTCTAGGCTGATCCTTCTTCCCTACACTGGCCTTTGCGATTTTAAGTGCCATTTAAAAGCCCACCGGCTGGTCTCTTTCCTCTGGCTGAGGAGGGTGTGCTTTGGCTTTCTGGTAGCACTTTCCTCCACCCCATGTGAGGCAGCAGCTCGTCACGCAGTGCTGTGATTGGAGAGAGCAAGGCCGTGCTGGTGCGTGGACATGGCCTTCTCGCCCTCCGTCTTTGTCCTTCCAAGACTGGAGATTTTCCACTTTGACAGACACAGTAGACCCATGGGTGGGTGTGTTGACAGACAGACCTCTCTTCTAGTGAGAGGCTTGTGACCGTGAAGCCCAGTTACTCAGGGTGTGGCTGAATAGACCGTGAGGATGTGTGGGTGTCTGATTCACCGACAGGTGGGCACAGTTTGGAACGTTTGGGGTATTTCCATTTAATTCATTATGTCAAGATTAAAATGCTGGAATGAATGATCTCAAAATGTATAGACGTGGATTCTTACGGCAAGTAAATATCAATTTGAATTCCCAATCATTCTTGTACCATTGCCTTTCATTTTATAGAAAATCTCCTTCATGTCTGGCACACTAAACTTGTCTGTTCATACCTCAGGGTGTAAAGTTTGGTCCTTTAAACATCACCTCCATTTCTTTGCTTTACAAAGCAGACAAGGCAAATGTGTGTCCAGCGCTGTAGCATCCCGCTGCTGGGGCGGAGCGCCAGCAGCAGCTGCTAGAAGTAGGGGTGCAGCCTGGGGCTGTCCCTGAGTCTGCATGCTCTCGGCGGTTTGCTCACAGTCACCCAAAGTTACAGGAGCTTCCGGGCTTGGGTGATGCCGCCCGAGGCCTGCGCTTGTGTCGTGTCCAGGTGGTCAGGGCCGCAGCTCCTGGCCCCTCCGTCCTGCAGCTCCAGCGTGCATCCTGCCTTCCTGCCTTCAGGGATCGGGAACTGGAGTTGCTTCATTCCCTCAGGCTAACTCGGTATCCTGCTGCTTCCAGGTCCAGCTGAGTCTCTTACTTCTCACTCAGATCTGTCACCACTACTGCTTTAGTCCGAGTCGTAGTCACCGCAGGACATGGGCTTCTCCACGTTAGTGCCATCAGCCGAGGGAGGAGCTGGCTCTGGGGAGCGCTGAGGACTCCTTGCCCCGGGGCTGAGTCCCAGGACGGTGCTGAAGGTTTTCCCGGGAGGTGCCCAGAGCACCGGCATGTGACGCTCCTCCGGTGCTCACTGTTCACGCCGGCACATAGTGCTCCTGCCAGTGCTCAGTAAACTCAGCTCTTCAGACCTTGAATCGGACGGTAACTCACTTTAACTCAGGACCCCTTCTGACTTCACTTATAGTGTCACATGTCAGCATGAGATCTGGCTTGTGGTAAGCCAGGACTTTTGTTTTTAAGAAGCCACTTGCTACCAATGCCATGGACAATTTCAGTACTGTTTGTTATGATTTTACTGAAACTAAAGGATGGGATGTTAAGATTAAATGCAGATAAGTATAGAATTCCATATAAGTCTGAAGTTCACGTAAATTCCAGTTCTTCAGACTAACATAAAACACGGTTTTGAGAAGTGAAATAGGAAGATGCCTTTTTTTTTTTTTTTTTTTTTAGTTTAGCATACTGATTTTTTTAAAATTTCTATCTCCCAAATCTTGCTTAGTGATCAGATGTGTTTAAGAGAAGTTAGTTGCAGAGCTGGGATGATCAGCGACTTCTTTAATGAAGTTCTGCTGTACTGTTGGCTCTCATGCCTCTCAGCTAGATAGATAGTCAGGGGCAGGCGCAGCGAGTGGCTGGAGTCGGGGGTGACACAGTGTTTTTGTGTTGTGCAGCCTGAGAAACAGCAGCGGTCTGACAGCAGCCGACATTGCCCGAACCCAGGGCTTCCCAGAGTGCACCCAGTTTCTCTTGAGCCTCCACAACTGTCACCTAAGTCATTTCTGTCACAATGGCACCTTGAGCGGGGGTCATGAGAATGTATTTCCCAACCGCGTCAGTGTGGGAACAAACCGAAAGAGATGCTTAGAAGACTCGGAGTCCTTGGAAGCGAAGAAAGCCAGAACTGCAGGTGAGACCGGGGTCCCCTCCTGCCACTGTTAGTCTCCGTGGAGGTGGGCCGCCACCCAGGGGGGAGGCTGTGGGAGGGGCCTGGGGACAGCTCCTGTGTGAATGTCCCTGCTCCTGCCCTCTAAGGTGTGTTGGTGTCTGCCACGAATTAAAGACACTTTCACTGGTTGTATCAGAATATTACTATTAAAACTGCCACATGTCAGTGCTCAATTTTGTGTTTTGTTTCTTAGAAGTATTCCTGAGCTTGTAAAAATTGTAGGTGACCTAGTGCTAAAACGTTTTACCTGTTTGGGAACTCCACCCTTTACTGTCCTGTCACCATCGGCTGTCGCCCCAGCCAATCCCTATGCTTTTGTGGCAGCGTGAACTCGTCACTTGGGTGGCGAAGAGTTAAATCTGTACTAAGTTGTTTTGCGTTAAGAATCCCTTTTTTTTGCGTGGATATTACTTACTGGAGACAAGGCCTCACTACGCTGCCCAGGCTGGGCTTGAACTTGAGATTCTCTTGCCTCAGCCTCTCTGAGTGATAGGGCTGTGAGCCCACACCACGGGCTCAGCTCCTCTGCCTTTCTGTCAGTAGCTGTGGAGTCTGTACAGAGGAGGCGTGGGTTGTGAGGTTGAAGAACTTCCTGCCCTAGTGGAGAGCCCGCTGGCCACTCAGGCCTCCCCAGAGGTGCGGCACAGGAGTGACAGGGAGCTCGGGAGCACCAGAGGAGGCTGAGCACAGTCACCGCTGTTACTTGTACCGTGTACTAGCGTATTCGTGGTGTTCTTTTAAGTCCCTTAAGTGTGCTTCTGGGGCTGGAGGAATGGCACAGTCATTAAAGTGCTTGCCTTGCAAGCACAAGGCCCTGAGTTCGATTCCCCAGTACCACATAAAGCTGGGTGGGCATGGTGGCTCATGCCTGTAATGTCAGCACCCTGGAGGCTGAGGCAGGCAGACTGTCCAGAGTCCAATGCCAGCCTGGGCTGCACAGTGAGCTCAGGACCAGCCTGGGCTACAGAGCAAGACCCTGTCTCAAAAAAAAAAAAAGGAAAAAGAGTGCCTCTTCAGTATCCCTGGCAGCACCCCCACGTGCCTCGTTAGCCGGGAGATGGCGTTCGGCAGTGGCCCTCGTCCCGCCTTCGTGCATCAATGATAGGGGTCCTTAACAGTGCTTTCTCTGTTTTCCTCATTGTTCTTAAACCTTAAATCCTGTTAGGTAATTTTTTAAGTTGTAGTCAGAAATACCAGACCTAGGGTGTTTCAGAAACTAGTCTCAGAGAGCTAGGAGTATACGTCAGTGGTTAAAGCACTTGTCCAGCAAGTGCAAGGCCGTGAATTTGATTCCTCAGCACCATACATGCCAGGTGTGGAATGTACACCTATAATCGTAGCACTTTGGAGACTGAGTCAGGAGGATTGCCGTGAGTCAGAGGCTAGCATGGATGACAGAGAAAGTCTCTTGCAAAAAGGAAAAAAGAAAAAAAAAAACACAAATGAAACTAGTTTCAGATTTTGTAATTTCAGTGGAAGTGACCAGTGTCTCCCATGGCTTAAGTGTCCAGAAAATGTTCCCAAGGCTTCCTGAACACTCCTGAAGCTGTATCGCGCTGCCCGGTGGCCGCCTCCTTCCCCTCGTGAGCACCTGCTGTTGTGGTTGAGTCGTGGCCTGAGGTCCAGCTGGTACCTCAAATCTGCAGATATTCGCAGTCAGCCTTGGTGCCAGGGCGCCAAAGCAGAACAGAACAGGTTTGCAGGTAATAATTACACCTCACAGGCAAACCACTCCGGATACATGTCAGGTGATGCAGCGCCTCAGTAGGAGCCTACTGGCGTCCCAGTAGGATCTCTCCGGTTTCTTCTTTTTTAGGCAGGATCTCTGTAACCCATGCTGCAGGCTGGTCCTGAACTCACTGTGGAGCCCAGGCTGGCCTTCGACTCAGCATCCTCCTGCCTCAGCCTCCCAAGTGCAGGGATTACAGATGTGTGCCGCCACACCCGGCTGTATGTAGTGCTGGAAGATTGAACTCAGGGGCTCGTGCTTGGAAGGCCAGTGCTTTACCAACTGTTACTCCTAGCCCCTCTTGTGTTTTTTTCTTAGACTTGCTGTGTAGCTCAGACAAGACTGAAACTCAGGTCTTTCCTGCTTCAGTCTCGAGCGCGAGGGCTGTCGATGAGGGTTCCTCTTAAGCCTGCCATGTGTGGCCTCACGGCTAAGCCTTTTGTCCCTCATTGTCCCCTTGCCATGACTGCCGTAGCTGCTCTTAGAGCTTCTGCACGGCCCAGTCCTTTGCGTAGGTGCAGGTCTTCACTGTGGGCTGTGTGCATGTGTGTGGGCCTGTGTGTGTGACACATGGGCCTTTCCATCCCTTCTCAGCTCACTGTCATACACTGTGAAATATGGCATATCAGGAGTAATTTTTAATTATTTAAAAGTGTAACCTCTCGTGTTTTTTGTGCTCTAAGTGAAATTTTCCAGATTTAGACAGGCACATACATAATTATATCCTGTCTTTGACCAGTTTTGCAATTTAGAATATGTTGCTTTACTCTGCTTTCATTGTAATTTGTTTTTGATTTGGTCTAAAGGTATGTGAGCTAAGTTTTGCTCCATATAAAGGGCTTATTTTTTGTAGGATAAATTTTCTTATAGGCCAAGGTAAACATAAGGATTTTTTCCTCATGTGACACATATGACACACAAACTTTGCTTGCAAATTTTTTGCAGGAGCCTGGAGTGTCCAGGCTATGCGTGGACATAGCTTAGATCTTCTTAAACTTAGTCCACTCGGTCTTCTCTAATTGAATACATACAGTTATACATTTAATGTAAAATGTACATTTATGAAAGCAATAATTCCGGAAAAAAAAATTTTGGCTAAGCCCACACTCTCTACAGAAATATGGTCTCTAGTTTTAGTAAACTTCTCTTAGTTGTTGGCCATTGGAGCAGTTTTCTTCTGGAAACCACATGTATACCAAATAGCAGCAATGCCTAGGCCTTCGTACAAGAGTGTAAGCTGCCCTGCCTGGGGGAAGAGGTCCTGCTGCACAGGTCATGCTCTGGATTGGTACGTCAGCATGATTTGCTGAGAGTGCGGGTATAATTAGGAATGAGCAGGTAAACTCCAGAGGCCAAAATAAACCCCAGGTTCCTTGAGCAGTTGGTTTTAATGAAGAGTGTTTTGAGTGGTGTTTCCCCCCAAGGAGGTTTCTGCGTGCTTTGGGTGACCCAGGTCAGCCTCTGTGTCTGTGTCGTGTGCGTGCCTGCGGGCAGGGACAGGGGCAGGGCAGAGCAGAGGGTAGGTGATTGCTGATCTGAGAAGCACAGGTCTTACCAATGGGAATGCCCTCTAAGGCTGTGACTCTGCTTAGAGTCAGCAGTGCACTTCCTTGCGTCCTTTTTCCTAAGAGAAAAGTGATGCTGACGAAGAATCACCATTTCTCCTTGTCAGGTGACTTAAAGACAAAATGTTTTACGGGAGGGCAGTGTGGCCAGCTTGCTTGGTAAGTCATAGCTGTTGGCTAATTGCTTTTACCAAAAAAAAAAAAAAAAAAAACAGTGCCACTTGGGGCTTCTCACTCACTTGTACCTGACACTTCCGACTTGGGGCGTCCTAGAGCCGTGTGTGCGGGGCACAGGATCTGTTTAGCCCCAGCAGCAGCCACGCCCGTGTGTAGACAGCCGTCTCGGGACACTCGGACCCTCTCACTGGCTGCTCTGACCGGCCTCCCCGCTTGATCTGGAGACTGAGCTCAGGCCTTCCTTCCCAAGTGCTGCCACCGCTGCTACAGGGTCTCCTCGGTCTCCCCCTGCCATCCAGGCTCCCCACTGTCCCTGGCCAGGGTCAGAGTCCACAGGCAGTCACCATTGGCATCTTAGCCTCAGCTGCTCCTTTCACCAAGACCTTTCTAAGAAAAGAAGTAGATTCTTGAGTAAAAAGACTAGTTGCAGGTTGTGGCTGGGGGCGGGGGGTGCGCCGGGGGAAGCTGAGCACCCCCAGCAGCCAGGAGGTGTCCCAGCTTACCTGGCTGGCTGGGGCTGAGGCCAACCCCAGGCCTCACTGGGGTTCACGGCTTCCGAGTCCTCAGTTGTTTCAGCTCCTGGGAGATGCTGTCCACGTGGTTGAAGGAGGTGTGGCCAGTGGGGCTGGTGCTGAGAGCAGGGCCTTCTGTGTTAAGTGCATGCAGCATGAAATTGTGTGACCGTGCTATGTAGGGTGCTTTGTCTGCTTTCAGATCAGCCCCTGGCTGGTGGCAAGCACTCTGGCCAGTCAGGCTCATATTTAGGCCCATGTCCTCTGTCTCGGTGTCGGTGACATGCCAGATCCACCCCATCCCAACTTGCTCAGCAGTCGGCCAATCTCTGCTGCCAGCAGGGCCAGCTGTGGGTTCAGAGCTGGGTAAGACCTTTGCATGTTCTCACGTGGTTGGGGGGTTGGTGTGCGTATGTGCTCACACATGCTATTAAGAGATGGAGCCCGTGGCTTTTGCACCGAGATTCATCTCCAGCCCTTTTTTAATTTTTGAGCAAGATCAAAGTTGCCCAGGTTGGGCTCAAACTTTTGACTTTCCTGCCTCAGCCTCCCAGAGTACTGCGGTGATAGACCTACACCATCTGGCCTGGCTTCAAGGTCTTGATTATGACCAGTTCATGTAATTTCAGAGTCTTGTTCAGAACTGGCATTTTGGTCCAGCCCTTAGTTCTGAACGAAAGTGCACACACAGGCCGCTGAGCTGCCCTGTTTCCTGACTCCCCAAGTCAAGTGCAGAGGTGTTGTGTTGGAAAGGTAACGTGAGATTCCGAGTCTGTCCTGTTTTCAGCACTTAACAGGAGCTGGAACTTGTCTCAGCACATATTGACTGGCATTTAGACTCAGGGAGACTTTGTCAGGAAGGGTCATTACATACAGATCCAGGAATGTCCCCCAACCTTCGCTGGAAGTCAGCGGGAAGAAGGCTGACAGTACCTCATCACTGGGGCCAGGAGGAGACGTTTCCTGGGCTGTCACAGGCCCTGCTCCCAGGGCAGAGTGTTCCGTCGCAGTGGCTCTAGCACGGGCAGCCAGGGCTAGAGGAGTGGCCTGGGTCAGGATGTTGGCGTTTGGAAGAGAAGTCTGTCCCAGTGTTCTTTGCATTTTGAAAGGCCAGGCTCACTTGGTAGCGTCTCATGCAGTTAAATCTCTTGATGGCTGTGATGGCAGCTTCTGTATCGATTTGCAGGACCCAGCAGTAAAGAGGGGCGAGGCCCTCCCTCAGGGATCCCTGTGTCTGCACACTGCCCCTGCCACCGCTCCTCTGCCCCTGGGGGCCACTCTGCCCCTGAGGGGGGCAAGGGACTCCTCAGGTTTTAGTAGTGCTATATAGTAGTTGGGTCCTTTCCTGTTTTTGTCTTGCTTTGTTTTTTAGCTCCACGTGGGCTGTGTTCTCTGGAATTCCATACTGGAGTGTGGGCTTAGTAAGTGAAAGATAAATCCTGCTTCTTTCTCTGAATACTGGTGATGGAGCCCAGGGCCTTCACACTGACTTACACCCACAGTCCACTTTTAGTCACTAAGTTGCCCAGGTTGGGCCTGAACTTGAGAGCTGCTTGCCTCAGCCTCCCAGAGTGCTAGGATGACAGGCCTGCGCTACCCGCTGGCTAACCCTGCTCCCTCCTGCTTTTGTGAGAGGTTTTTTATTATTATTATTATTATTATTATTATTATTATTATTATTATTATCTCATCATCTGGGTTTTTAAAACCTGCCCTTCCAAGGTATGAAACTGCAAAAACTGCCCAAGTTGCCACTTCACACAAGAACCCATGATGTGAGTCTCAAGCAGAAGCGATGCCATTGCGTGGGTGCTGGGCACTGCTGAGCCCCCAGGTGCCCCTGTGGGGCAGCAGGTGTCAGAAAGTGGGGGCAGAGAACCTCTCGGTGGCTGAGTCCCCGTTGTTGAGCACAAGGGAATCACCATGTGTCCAGGCGAGACCGTGTGAGCAGCCCAGGTTGCCGCTGCTCTTTGGGGAGTGACTGGCGTGGCAGTGACTTGGGGACTTGCTTGCCCCCGTGGTGGAGCCCGTAGAGGCCATAGAGAGGTAGGTGGTCAGGCACTTCCAGCTACAGAGCGCTGGGTCTGAAGACGCCCCACGGACTTATGCCTTGCTCCCCAGCTGTGCAAACCACAGAATTCTGTTTCTGTCTCGCGTGTTTCAGAAGCAGCGCTCCCTTCTGTCCGTCAGCATCTTCAGGGAGGAAGGGACTCGGCACATTCAACCACAAATGACTTCTTCCTCTAAAGGACTGAAAGCTGCGTGGTGCAAATCGCTTTTTTTATGTTTCTTTGAAAGAAATAGTTTGCACTGAAAGTTAGTTGTTTTGTATATTCTTTGGCCCAGAAATAACTCTAGGTATTTGTTTCAGAACCAGAAATGTAAGACACATTTATAAGGATATTCATTTCTATACTCATGACAGGGAAGAAAATTTCAAGCAACCCAGGAAGTTCTGGGGAGATGGGTGGATTATTACGTAGCTGCACAGTGAATTAAGGTCTTTGAAGTTAGTTGGTGGCTGCGCCTGGTGCCACAGGGCTGTCATCCCAGCACTGCGGCAGGCTGAAGCGGCAGAAGGCAAGTTCGTGCTCAGCTTGGGCAGCTTAGCAAGACCCCACATCAAGTAATAAAGAGCTGAGCATGTACCGCCCAGTGAAGGCCCAGCGGTCAGTCCCCAGTGCCACAAAGCGAAAGGAGAAAGCAGGAGTGGCCCAAGTGTGTCTTTTGAAAACTGAATTTAGGGTGGGGGATCTGGTTACCTCTTTTTCAGTTTCCAGGTGATAGCCGTACATGCTCGGAGTCAGACTTTCCTCATCACCAGGTAAGTCTGCAAATCCGTGACTTTGAATTGAAATTGCACATTTCAAGAAGTTTTTGCTTTTCTTAGGAAAGGTTGTTGGTAGCGCATGAGGCTAGTTGGTGGTCTCTGCTTTTTGAGCCATCGACAGTTTAAAACTCTGTGCTGATAGAGATGAAACGGGGCAGCCCTGATCATGTGTGCTCAAGGAACTAAAGCATCTTTCTCTTTCTGCGCAGACCCCAGCCTGGACTGCGCCATGCCGCTGGCCAATGGCGAGGTGGAAGACGACGGCGACAGGATGCACGTGGATAGAGAGTTTGCATCTGGCACAGGTGGGAGGGGACAGTTTCCCGTTAGCTGCAGCGGCCACCCCATGGTCGGAGACACCAAACAACAGGAGTGTGGTTCTTCTGTTGGACCCAAGGAAATAGAAATCTATACTGTTTCCGCAATGCAAACCCCCTGTCGTTGCAAGAATCAGTATGCCTATTATTTCTAACAGAAGTTTTGTCAGGTGGCTTCGCACTTTATTGTCCAGTGTCCTTTTTAAGAACTGTCCTATTCTAATTTGCATACTTGGGCCAGTTTGTAAGTGTGTCCTGGGCAGGTCCCCTGCGCGTGAGAACTGAAGGCGTGAGGCCCCAGCTGACCTGACCGTTGGCGTGCCCTGCTTCACCCATGTTTCTAAGGCCAGGTGCAGGAAGGAGGACAGTGCGCTGGGACACTGAGGTCTGGGACCTTGTGGCTTTAACTCGTAACTCACCGAGGCACGCCAACAGGGCTCCCTGCCCCACACTCAGGATTGCTCTGGGGTCTGGCATTTCACATAGCATTTTCTATGTTAAAATATTTTGTATACAATGTTAAAACAGTGAATAATGACATTTTTGGTTTTTTAAAGGCAGAAGCTCAGTTTCTTCTAGCATTTAGAAGGTCTAAAAAGATTACTCTATTTTGCAGATGCCTGTTTCCTACAGTTTTCTTCTTTAGGTGACCAGAAACATTTTAACCTTTTTCTTAACATGTCAGTCTCTTTTAGAAATACTCAGTTTTCAAAAGTTGTTGATTTAGGCTAACTCCTTCACTGGGAACCAAACAAAGATTGTGTATTTTGTTTCCCAAACCTGTATGACAGCTGTGCTCTAAAATGAAGGGCCCAGCGTACTTCTCTCAAGAGGTAGCAGAACTGCTGTGAGTAATGTCACTTTTTTGCCAGATAATTAAGTGAAACTGGCAGATTTTTCCATGCGTAATTCTGGTCAGATAACATAATTATAGCTTTTTGGCCATCAAGGCCCGTGTGACCTCGAGGAAGATAAATAACAGTGCAAAGCTGACTCTTCCGAGGGACATGGCCGCCGCGTGTATGCTGGCAGACGCCATCGCTGCGTCCCAGCCCCCGAGGCTGGGTTCATCACCTGGTCAGCTGCAGGAGCCCTCGGGGCGTGACCCAAGGGACACGCTGGCCCTGCGTGTGTGGGCACTGCCTGATCTGTCCCTGGGATTACCTCCGTCAGGCTGCTGGCCCGGTGGCCCCCTAAATGCTTCTGGGTTTGTTAGTTCCACAGAATTCTAACAGTTTTGCAGAGCTGCACAAACTGCCTTCAGGTTCTGAGCACCTATGCTTCCAGGAGGGGTGTCCACCTACCTCCAGGGCAGGCAGGGCTGTGGCAGGACGTTCCGCAGGCTTCGTGTCTGCCTCCAGCTTCATGCATGGTGTGCTCTGATTCCAGCGGCACAGGGGACAGCGGGGCGGATGGGTGAGAAGGGGTGTGCAGGAGCGTTGCCGGGGCGTCTCCAGAGAGGCAGGGAGCACACCGTGTGTGGTGGCTCCTCACACCCCAGGACGGGCAGGCTGAGTCGCCTTTTGAAATGAAGTACTGAATCTAACTTGCTTTACCAGCTGAAATCCACACGCTGTGGGCATTAATAACTGCCAAGGCTGGTGTGATACTTACGAGTTCTTTTATGTAAGAAAGGTGTTTGCACTTTATTTTTGAAAAAAATACATAAAATTTCCTCTGGAAACAACTGGTTTCATTTCTTTTCTTTTTTTTTTTTTACCTTAGTCTTTGAATCACTCGTTCTCTAATCTTTAAATAGGAAAGCCATCATGTACTTTGAAAAAAATCATTGTTTGGAGAATGTATAGCACTTACCACACTGTGATTGTTAATGACAATGAAAAAAGGGACGGTAGAGGGTTGTTCACAAGTGGCGTTGCTTCCTGGCCGAGTCATGAGTTGAGGGGGAAATGACTGTCAGGGCCGCTAGCGGTGTTCACGATGCACCCTTCTCGGAGTTAGCAGAACTGAGCTCTTTGGTGTGAGACCCCGCCTTGCCTGCTACACAGAGTGCACGGTGACCAAGCAGGAGGTAATGTCAGCCATTCTCTGTGCAGTTCTGTGACTCCCTGTGAACGTGAGGGTCCTCCGTCCCAGCACACAGAGAAGCGAGTTGCCATTGTCCCCTGCGTGCCCAGCTGTGTGCGTGTGGACGCCCATAGGACATCTCCTGCCTGATGATGGCCATGTACGTTTCCCAGCATGCGTGGTTTTTCAGAGTGACCAGTCCCAGGAAACCCTGGCCGTCATGGTTGCCCTTCCTGCCAGCCTCAGGAACAGCGGTACGGGGCCTTGTCAGAGTCGCTGGCGCTCCTCAGCCCTCACCAGGGTCCCGTTTCCTTGTCTGCCTGTCCCTCACAGGCACATGGTCGGGGCGGGGCATCACGGGCGACAGTCCTCCTCAGACCCTGATGCGCCGCCTGGTGTGTGACCTGGGGGCTGTGGCCGTGCGGGGCACCGCTAGGGCTCCCTCCGCTCACCTGCTCACTTCTTTCCCCTTCAGAACTAAGGAAGCTTTTTGTGTCGCCTCGTGTGAAAACGTGGCACTCGTTCTGACAGGCCTCTAAGGCCGTTACGGACAAGACTCCGAAAGTGGTCTTAGAATGAGAAGGGTCTCGACAGCCCTCCTGTGCTGTGGGTGCTTTGTGCATCTTTAGGCTCTGTTTCCATACCTGCCTGTCCTCTCTTACTGAAATGCATGCATTTTTTTCCATCTGACCAAACATACTATTGTGTCTTAATTGTAAAGTACGTACATGCTTTAAAAAAAAATTATAGGAAAAGAAACTTTTTTTTTTTGGAAAGAAAAGCAACCAACTCTTTATAGAGTCACGCAGCTGTGGAGCATGCGTAGTTGCTCACACCCACTCATTCTGAACTTTGGTGACAGGTGTATTTCTTAATGCAGATATGAAAAACAGTAGCTCCATATTGAATTCACTGACAAACAGCTGTGCCACCAATGGACACGTGGACTTCTGCACCACCCGCCTCAATGGCATGGAAAGCCGGAACCACCCGTGCCTAACAGGACCTAACAGAGTGAGCAATGGATTCGCTCCCGGACGGCCATTTGCCAGTGGCCAGGGTTCTGTCTGTGCCAATGGGATGGAGGAGCCAGAAAGGACCCCAAGCGTGAGCCCCGAGATGTGTGGTTCCCTGCACCTCAGTGGCAGCCCGAGCAGCTGCGTGGCCAGCAGGCCCTCCTGGGTGGAGGACATGGGCGGGAGCCTGCACTACGGCCACTACCACGGCTTTGGGGACACCGCCGAGAGCCTCCCAGAGCTGAGCAGCGTGGTGGAGCACTCCAGCTGCGTGCAGGTGGAGCAGTGCTACGACAGCGCCGTTCTGGGCGCCATGCACCTGCACCCTCGCTCCTGAGGGCGGCGCCTGCGGGGCGCGGGCACCCCGGGCTCTCTGCCTTCTCCGCAATGCACTGTCCACCGTTGCTCTTTCTGACACCAGTCACACTTTTGTAATGCTGTCACCAGAAATCGCTGTTTTGTTCTTGTAAGTTAGTATCCATCCAGTCAAGTTGATTGGGGCCTGACATGAGGCGCCTGGCCGCGGGGCAGCCCACAGGCCCCCTGTGGTGGGCTGTTTCCTCCTCTTGTCCCGCCCATGAAGACAGGGCTACTGTCCCCCGCGAGGCACGTCGGTCTGGGCAGTTTCCCGCGCGGGTTGGTGTGAAGAAAATCTGTGTGAGTGCCCTCGCTGCACGCGCACCCTGCCATGTGAGGGAGGGGAGACGCCCACCGGGCCCTGGGCCCTACGCGTCCCCTGGTGTAAGGCTGTGGGCCAGCAGTGCCTTCCCAGAGCACAGGCCCCGCCCATGAGCCTCCAGTGGGGTGTCAGTAGACGCTCCGTGCACCCGCTGCCCCAGAGTTGGCCACAGACAATGGGCTCTGCCTGCGTAGTGCAAGTTAGTATTTGTAGGGTCTGTCGGGTCACAGTGTTGACTGACTCTTGACGTGCGTTTTTCTTGTTTTTGTTGTTTGGGGTTTTCTGCTTTAATATCCACACCGCTATGTATATCCAGTTAACCGGGAGAATTTTGAACCTCTCTTAACGAAACCATAACAAGTTTCTGGTTTTATAGAAATTAGCTTTTGTTTAGGCAACTAGTGGTTTACACTGTGCAAATATCATAATGAGTTTATACTTTTTGATTTTTGTAATAACAATTGGGGCAGATAGAGAAAATGTCAGATGAAAAACCAATGTTCTGAGAGTGTACTGACATTTTGTTTTAAACCTGTTCTTTACAAATTATTAATAAACAACTCAGTCCGCTGCGTGAGCGTTGTCTGCAGGGTGGGTGGGCACTGGGCCGGGGGGTGCGGGCGCAGAGGCTGGGTTTTAGTTTGCTTACGATGCTTTTACTTCATTCTTCTGATCGTTACCACAGAACATTTTTCAGTTTTTTGAGACATGCTGTGCCCTCCAGGATGTCCTGAGCTATGTGGTGCAGGCCGGCCTCGAACTCAACAGCCTCCTTCCCTCACCCTTCCGGTGCTGGGATTGCAGGTGTGCAACACAAAGCCCGCTGATGTGATGCCGAGTCAAACCAAGACCTTGTGCGCACTACGCAGACGCTCTCACCGCTGACTCTGTCCTGGGTCCACACGGTTGTTTTCAAAACACAGCGTTAATACACTCCTGTTTATGGGCGCATCACCTTACTGAGTGCCTGGTAGGGAACATTAGCCAACGTTGTCCTTGGGTGCTTATTTTCCTAAAAGACAGCAACCATAACATTCTAAACTGCTGTGGTTTCTGCGAATATTAAGATGACCCTGAACCTCTTAAGAATGTAAGTACACTTAGGAAATGGTAAAAGAATGGCCATTTGGGTATTTCTACATGTATTAATTATTTTTTTTTTAATTTTGAGACTGGTCCTAAAACTCACTATGGAGCCCATGCTGGCCTTGGACTCAGCAATCCCCCTGTCTCAGCCTCCGGGGTTTAAAACAGTCATTTTATGCATATTATAAAGCAAGCCACGGTGAGGGTGCATTGAGCTTCAGAGCTGTCACCACGGTTGTGACCAGTGAGAAGAGTGTCCTGGTCACTTGCTTGGTGCTGGGACACAGTTCCCAGCACCTCCGGCCCAAAGGGAGAGAGGCAGAGCGCACAGCTTCGGGTCAGTCCGCTCCGGGCGGCTGACAATGGTGGAGGGCCAGGTCCACAGGAAAAAGCCAGGATGAGAGTTTCTATTCCTCCAGCCTCACCTAATGGTGAGTGAAGTCTGCAGAGAACTGACGACATCCAGTTCCGTGGTGCTTTAGGGGACAGTCCAGATCCACACGGTGACAGGATCGCGTGATGTGGCACCGCAGCCGCACTGAGCGCAGAGACGGTTTCTCCCAGACTGACCCAGGACGCCCCTGTACGGGGCCTTCGGCCTGTCTGGGAGGGCAGGCTGCCAGCCCGGCTTGGCCCCTTAAGGTTGCTTGGAGCCTACAGAGCTAATGTTCGCGGAGATGCGTTAAACGAGCCTGGTTTGGAGAGTTTGGGAGCGGAGGGGAGACGTGTGTTAGGGGCGGAGCCCAGAGTATTCACACTGAGCTGCATCTTCAGACTTCCTTTTTGGTTTTTGAGACCCAGTCCCCCCAAGTCACAGAGTTCCCCAAGCTGGGATCAAACTCATGATAATCCTGCCTCAGCCTCCCAGATTGCCAGATGACAGGCCGGTACCACCAGGTCAAGCTAAGTGTATCTCTTAAAACATACTGAAGGGTGGCTGGAGAAGTGGCTTAGCAATTAAAGCACTTGCCTGGCAAGTGCGTGGTCCTGAGTTCGATTCCCCAGCACCACATAAGCCGAGCGTGGTGGCGCACACCTGCAATTCCAGCTCTTGGGAGGCCAAGACAGGAGAACTGCCGCCAAGTCCAAGGCCGGCCTGGGCTCCATGGCGATTAGAGGGTGCCTGGCACTTCCTTCTGACACAGAAAGGAGGAAGCAAGGACCCACGCAGCAGGGCAGGCGGAGCTGTCGCCCGGCCACAAGCACATGAGGCCCAGCTCGGCTCTTCAAGGAGAAAGAAGAATTTTACTTTAGGACATCCTGGGTCTTCGATACTGGCCAAGAACAAGCTTAGATCTTGCTCCCCTTCGCTCTCTAAAACGAAGTGCGCGCCACCCCCCTGGTGAGGCTCCCTTCTCCACCCGACATACGCGGGGCTCGCGTGCTGAACCGCACCGCTGTTCCCACACTGCTTGGCCCAGCGACTCCCAAGTCCTTCCCAGCCTGAGCACCCTGGCCTTTCCGGCCCTGACCCAAGTTTGCCGGCCCCAGCAGCTGGCCAACCAGCGACGACAACCCTGAACCCCAGCGTGGCCCGCAGCCCGCCTGCCCGCTTGGGGGCTTGGGGCCTGGGCCTGCTTCCCAGGCACAGGACCGCGGCGGCAGTAAGCTTCCACCCATACTCACTGGCCACTGGTTATGGTTCTGGTTCTGCCAGGGCCTTTCACCTAGCAGTGCACCTAGGTCGGCTTGCAGGGCCCCGGGGCTCTGCGATGCCTGCCCTGGGTCTTCATAAGCCACGGTCCCCCCCCCCCCCCCCCCCCCCCGGGGAGCCTGAGGCACTGCTAGACACGGAGACCTGCGCCCACCAGCAGGGCTGGGGAGACTGCTCCGGGAGGGAAATACCGAGACCACGTGGCACTGTGATCCCGAACTATCAGCTTCACTGAATGAAGAAACAGGAGGCTGAGGCGGGAGGATCAAAAATTTGAGTCCAACCTGCGTACCTCTGTGAGTGAGTGAGACCCTGTCTCAAATCAAAAAGTAAAAAATAGGCTGGAGGGATAGCAGAGCAGTTCAAGCATTCGTCTGGCAAGCCAAGGCCATGAGTTCGATTCCCTGGCACCACGTAATCTGGGTATGGTGGCACACTGTAATTCCAGCACTCAAGAGCCGAGGCAGGAGGATTGTTGTGAGTTTGAGGCCAGCCTGGGCTACGGAGCCAGACCCTGTCTCAAAAAACAAAACAAAATACCAAAATAAGAAATAGGCTGGAGATGTAGCTCCATGAGGGCCCTGGGCTCAATCCCTAGGACATCTCTCTCTCTCTCTCTCTCTCTCTCTCTCTCTCACACACACACACACACACCCACACACTCCTATCAGATTAGTAGAAGCTGGGTACACGTCTGTAACCCCACTACTCCAGAAGGTTAGGCATGAACTGGAGGTCAGCCTCTAGCCTGGCCTTCAGAGTGAGACCCTGTTTCAAAAAATAAATCAATCAATCAATAGGGGACACGCCTGGGTGCGGGTATGTCCGGTGGGTAGAGGTCTGGCCTTGGAGTCTGTCTGGTGCCTGCCTTCTCCTCCCTGGCGCCATCCCCAGCTCTGCCTTCTGACACCACGCGCGGAGCAGCTTGCTCCCCCGACACCGTCCGCCACGACGTTCCTGCCTGGAGCCGTGACCGGGGACTGAGTCCTCTGAAACCGCGAGCCAAACTAAACCTGTCCTCTGCACTGTCGTGTCGTAAAGTTGGGGCTTCGGAGTGCTCAAAGGCTCCACCTCAGCGGCCCCACCTGGGCCGAGGGGGTCCTCAGGAAAGTCGGCACCCTGCTACCCGTCTTGCTCATACTGCCTCAGCCGTCCCTCTGTCCTCAGTGTCCCAACGTGAACCAGCAGAGGCTGGGCCTACCTCGCTTGTTCGTGCGTGGATTCGGTTCTGGGAGGTGGCTGCTCTGAGCCTGGATCTGGAGGCTGAGGTGGGGGTCACCGTGCTGCCCCCCTCTGGAGCTCGGAGTGTCCTCCCTGGCCCTGCCATCAGCTGGCCCAGCCAGCAACTATGGGCTCCCAGGTCAGGCACATCAGTCCCGTCCCGTCGCAGGCCCTGCCTGATGGGCCTCCACCTGTCCCCTCCTCTCCCTACAAGGTCCGGCCTGCGGGGGGGTGGGGGGTGCCTCTGGAGCGGATGACCTCACCACGACTCGATACACCTTGTCTTGGTTTGGCTCTGGATTTGGAAGGCGAGGGGATTATGGGGTTTGAACGGGTAAGAGGTGGGGCCCGCTGGGAAGGGGCGGGCCACGGGGGCGTGACTGGGAGGGTAGCCCCGCCCGCTCCCTGTCCTTGCTTCCGGTCCGCCCTGGGACGCACAGTTCTCCAGCCGGGCCTCTGCCGGGCCTCTGCCGGGCCCTCCCACCATTGCCAGCCGCCCCTGAACCGGCTGGGGCCTCCTGAAACCGTGAGCTGGCACAGCGCTCCCCTCCCTTGGCTCTCAGGGACTAAGTCGCCCGGACGCATGGGCAGAAGCCCCAGTACCAAAGAAGGCCACAGAGTTCCGGGGACGTGGCCACACCGCAGCAATCAGAGTGCGCTAAAAGTGATCGGGGCCCGGGTCACGCGGCCCCTCTGGCGCCGCTCCCGTGAGCGCTCGCCCCTCGGCCCGGCCACCGTCCCAAGCCGCTGAGTCCTCTGTCCCGAGGGTCTTTGTGCGGCGCGATCACAGACGCGGTGCGTGCTGCGGCCGCCGTGCACAGTCCTCCGAGAGTGAACGCGCAGAGCAGGCGCGGCGCCTGGGTCGGGGGCGCAGGCTCGCTCTGCGCTTAGCGTCCAGCTTACACGGATCGGGCCTGGCAACGCCTCCAGCCGCCAGGAGGGGGCAGCAGCGCGTCAGAAAGACCACGCGAGGCTGAGTACTGGGGGGCGTGTGTACCCAGGCTGGGTTCGCACCTGCGATCCCCCTGCCGCGGCCTCCCAGAGATGGCAGGCCTGCACCCTGGGGCCAGCCAGCGGGCGTTTTGGAGAGAATGATTCATACTGAACACACACCGCCAGATCTCAACCCACGGGGGCGGGTGAACGACCCCACGTTGGGACTGAGCCCAGAGCAACCCCGATCGCCTGGGCCCCGGGTGTGGGGACAGCCCCCCGCCCCGCTCCCCTGACCCCGCAGCCGGGAGCCCGGCGGAGCGACGACCCCGCAGCGTGCCAGACCGTGCCCGCGGGCCAGCGGGGCAGAGGCGCCCGTCACACCTGTCCGGCGCCGGGCGCTCGCTCCGCTCGTCCGATGAGCTGTTTGGACTTACTCCGAGCGCGGCTTCTGCCCAGCGCCGCGCGGCCTGCTCGCCGGCAAAGCGAGGCACGGCGCGCGGCTCCTGGCTCCTTCCGTGCTCCCCCAGGATCCCGAGGGCGATCTGTCTCTCCAGCCAGGGTCCTGGGGCACGGAAGCGAGGGACGCGGGGTTCCGCGCTGTCCCCGGCGCACCCGGCCCGTTTCCACCCACGGAGGGGACAGAGCCGCGGGGCCGCGCCTCTGCCCCGACGGGGCTGCTGGATCGGGACACCGGACGGGCCTCGCGCCCTGCGTCCGCCGGAGCTCCAGGCCGCGTCCCGCTCATCTACGGCAGCGCGCGGCGGTGGCACCGGGTGGCGCTCCTGAGGTGACACCAAGGCTTGTCTCCGTTCCACTTGCTCCCCACCGTGTGGGCTGCGACCAAACGCCGGAGATTTACTAGCAAACTTACAAGCCCTATCACAGACACACGCGGAAAAGGACATTCCACGCCCATTAACCTCTCGCCTCGACTTAAATGTCAGCTCACACCAGGTACAGGTGGCCACGGGCGGCCGGTACGGGTGGCCACGGGCGGCATGTACCGGTGGCCACGGGCGGCAGGTACGGGTGGCCACGCACAACACAGAAAAGGGCTCCCTCCCCATGGGCGGAGCACCAGACCAGTGCAGCCACGTGGGGAGGGCAGGGGCCATGGCTAGTGCCGGCCTGCGCCTCCCACAGTCTGGAACATTCCCTCCGGCCCCATGGCACCTTAGTTACCATCTGTTGTGGGGACACAATACCCAAAAACCACAATTTAAGGAAGGAAAAATTTATTTTGAGCTTACAGTTTCAGGAAGCCTCAGTCCATTCACGGCTGCCTGGAAGGGGTGGAAGAGCCTGGGGAAGGCATGGCTGGCTAGGAGCTGTTCATCCACGGCAGACCGGAAGCAGAGTGAGACAGGAAGGGCGGAACTAGCATCTACACTTCCGGGTCAAGGCCCGTGACCCGCCCCTTCCAACTAGGTCCCACCTTTTAACAGCAAAGGAAATCAATAGAATACTCCCACGATCGAATCACCTTCCAAATGGGAAGCTTTGAGGGCTGGAGGAATGGCACAACAGTTAAAGCACTTACTTCGAGAGCACGGAGGCCCTGGGTTTGATTCCCCAGCACCACATAAAGCTGGACGTGGTGACCCACGCCTGTAATCTCAGGATTTGGGACCCTGAGGCAGGTGGATTATCCTGGGTCCAAGGGCACCCTGGGCTACAGAGTGAGACCCTGTCTCAAAAAAAAGAAACAAAAAAAATACATTTTTTTTTAAAAAATGAGGCTTTTGTGGGGACATTTCCAGATCCAAACCATGCACATGCCAGAGGAATTGGTGATTATCAAGCAGAAACTCCTGTATGACCGTCCAGCACTGCTTAGAAAATAGTACAAGCACCACAGTAAGAAGGGGGACATCGACTGAGAAGTAATCTATGACAGACCGCCACAGAGGAGGGAGAACTAACATGACACAGCCAGGCCTGGTGGCACAGGCCTGTCATTCCAGCACTCTGGAAGGCAGAGGCAGGAGGATCACAAGTTCAAGCCCAGCCTGGGCAACTTAGCACCACTGTGAGATCCTCTCTCAAAACCAAAAGTAAAAATGGGCTGGGTCCCCAGTCTCCCTCTCTCCCTCCCTCCCTCTCTCTCTCTCTCTCTCTCTCTCTCTCTCTCTCTCTCACACACACACACACACACACACACACACGGACATGCACACCAGTGATGTACTCTGATCAAAACAATGTCGTACCACAATGCACAATGTCTGACCAATTGCTTGAGGTCCCAACACAAGGCCACACACACAGATGGCAAAAGCTTTAACGGGGACGAAACAGCCCACACCCAGTGCAGTGCCAGAATATCCTGGGTAGCCCTAGGGCATGAACGCAGCAGGTGTCTTTTCTTTAAGTAGTATGTAGAGCCATGGGATCCTTCGCCTCAGAATCTACCCAGGCTCCTCCCGCATCACGGCTCAGCATTCCCCAGCCACACACTCTGATGGACCAGTGCTGGACCCAGGACAGACAGGAGGTCCTGTCTCCCACCAGGGAGTGCCCCACCTCCCTCTGCCTCACAGCCCGGCAGCAAGAACTTGGCCATGTGGCTGCACCTGACTGTGACAAGCACAGGATCACAAGACCAGGAGAACAGAGTTTGGTTGGCCACCATAATCTCCCAGCCCTGTAAGCGCCCAGCGGCTTCCCCGGAGGCCTCTCAGCGCCCGAGAACCTCCCTGACATAACGGCATGGACATCCAACGTGGGTGCACTCTGAGGCCACAATCCCCAGCGAGCTGATCAGACGCAGGTTAAACACAGCATGGTTTCTCTGACAGGAGACACCCAAACTGTAATTTAAAGAGCAAAATAAAGGAAAGATGACCAGAAGCAGCAAGGTGGGTGCTGTGGAGATAGGACAGGGGTCCAGGCATCGAGGAGGCGAGGGTGGGCCAAGGGAGTGAGAGTGACTAGAACAGGACAGGCCCATGGGCTGAACCCCTGCATGAATGGGGTTGGTAGGTACTACAAACACGCTAATAAGATATCTGGGCTGGAGACACAGGCCTGTCATCCTCGTACTCTGGAAGGCTGAGGCAGGAGGATCAAAAGTTCAAGCCCAGCCTGGGCAACTTAGTGACTTCGACTCTTTCTCAAAATCAGAATGGGCTGGGGCTGGGCATGTATCTCAGTGCAAAGCCTCTGAGCTCCATCCTGAGCACCACAAGAGGTGGGTGGGGGTGGGGAGGCAGACCACATCCTCCAGTTCTTAGCTCTAGAAAGCCCTTAAGTCAACTCATTCTCAGTGGCACCTCTGGCCAGTTCCCAACTGGAAAGCCGGGTATGTTTTCTGTGGCCCATTTGTGTGTCTCCATCTGGGCTTGACCAACCCCGGGAACCTCTGCCATCCACGCTGTCACATTCCCTGCTCCACGACCACTGTCATGTGGTTACCGATTAGGAAGAGCACGGTGCTTTCCGCCACTGAAGAGCAGGTGTTCGTGTGTAGAGATAAGCATGTGGCTTGACACTGGTGTGACTGCATTGGGCCACGGTCTAGTGGCGACCGAGTGGAAATCCCCGGGGCCCGGCACACGGCCACACCGTCCTCAGATGCATCTTTGCTGAGGGATTTCGCGGTGGAAGTCCAGGGGAGCAAGAGCTGCCGGTACATCCTTCACCCAGCAGTGTCTCAGGGCCATTGTCCTCTAGCGGGGATTGCTGCTCTGGCAGCGAGGATGGAGGACAGAGGCCAGCGGGCCCTGGGGTAGTGGGTGAAGCTGCAGATGGAGTGGACAGCCCTTGGCCAGCCATGTCCCAGTGCTGGGCGTGGCCTGCACTGCCAAGTCACACATTCGTGGCTGAGCGCAGGCCCCAGTACCACCCCCACAGCAATAGTTTATAAACATTTTTTATCTCACAAGTACCTGTTGGTAAAAATGCTTGAGAAACTCCTCCAGGTGTATAAACTACATTTATAAGCTACATATATTGGGTTGCTGGAAAAGTCATCGTGCATTTTTGCAGCAGGTGGCTTTAGGTCATTTTTTAATGTCCTAGAGCCAGTCGCATCCATGTTACGACTATATCATTTGACAGATGACCGTTCTAGCTTCATTCTAAAAGAATTGAGGGATTTGGTTGAGTTTTGGAGATTTTCCAATGAGGTGAAGATGGAAGGCCAAGCTGCATTTCCCCATAGGCCACTGTGTCACTTCCGTACAGGGAAGAGCACGCGCCAAGCTTGTGAAAAGCTGTGGACAGGTCACGGTGACCATGCTCCACAAGTGTGTCAGTGCCGGGGACGGTCCATGCAATTTCGTGCTGCTCGTTTTCACCTCCGTGGCGCTCGCGCTCAGGGAGGGCCACCAAGGTTGGTGATAACAAAATAAAGACACTGATCAAGTGAAACTCACGTGCCATGACCTGAGATACTGCAGAGCCTTGAACACCCATCATCCGGGAGCTCACAACCCCCCGAAGAAGCTGGGAAGGGCAAGCAAGCTCAGGGCCTGGGGTCCTCGTGGCCTCAAGGAAGTCCACCGGGCAGTGAACGTCTGCAATGAGATGATTAAACATGAGGAAAACGATTCTTCTCTGAAGTACTGGTAACTAGTGACGAGAAGCGGATTGTTTGAACAGTGTGGTGGCCAGTGGTCTTGGTTCCAACGTGATGACTCACCTCAAGCACCACGGGGAGCAGACGCTCACCAGACCAAGGTTCTGCTCTTGGCGTGCTGGGGTCTTAAAGATAGTGTATTTTTGGAGCTCCTACTAAGAGCCAAATCAGCAGCTCGCGTGTACACGATCAGCAACTGAATAGCTTGAATGAACCCGCCATCCAGAAACGTCCAGAGCTTGTAATCGTCGAGGAGCTGTGACACACTCGCCTGACCTCCCACCGGAGGCTTTACTCCCTTCAGAACCCCTTGTGTGGTGTGACCTTCAGTTCAGATGAGGCGGTTCAGTTATTTGCGATAGACAGGTCCTTCTGTGAATGAGGAATCGTGAAGCTCACTGAAAGATGGCAGAAGGTTTGGAACCGAACCGACACGTATCATTGATTGATCTTTGTTGTGTACCCAAATAAATGACTCTTGAAAAAATAGACAAAATACATCATGACTTTTCCAACAACCTAAAAATATATGTGTACGTGCAGAACTATGTCATGATATTAGATATATTATTAAAACATATAAGAAAAAATCCTTTGAGACAAAGTCTCACTCTGTAGTTCAGGCTGGACCTGAACTCACTATGTAGCCCAGCCTGGTCTCGAATGCACAGCAAACCACCTGCCTCAGCCTCCAAAGTGCCGGGATGACAGGCGTGGGCCACCAGTGGGTCACGTGGTGCTGGGGAATCCAACTCAGGGCCTTGCACCATTGCCCCAGCCCAAGGATAAAAATCCTCAATGTCTGATTTAAGCATCAGACAGCAGTAACTCTAAAATGATGCTGTATTTATTTGTTGTCACACGAGAGCCCTTCCTTGTCCCCCAGCTAGTGCCGTCGCCCCTAAGTGTCACGGGGGACGTAGGGCTTGGCCAGCCACACTTCTCTGCAGTTGACAGTTTAGTCGAGCTCTTTCTGACACGACGTTTGCAGGTTTGACTCTAAGTTCTGTTTAAGCTCATGACTTTGGTGGAGGCCAGACTGACCAGCTCTGATCCAAGAGGCCGGGTCCCCGAAGTCACAAGGGTTGACATACCCTGTTTCATGTCCGCTTCTGATTCTAGAAACATCTGTGGTTGAAACTGAGGAAGCAAGTGTCCCATCTCCCCGGATCCAATTAGTTCTTCTTGCACATTGACTGAGAGGCCTTGCCTTGGGCATCACAGCCCACCACTGTTGGGCAGCAGGACCCTGGAAAGCCAAGGCAAGAGGATCGTCAAGTCCAGGACCAGCCAGGGCAAGTCAGCAACTTAGCCAGACTGTGTCTCAAAATCAGATAAAAATGGGCTAGGACTGTAGCCCTGAGCTCAGTACCCAGTACCACACCTGCATGTGCACACGCACACACACACAGTATAGAAAATATTAATGTCTCTATTTTATTTTGAGGCAGGGTCTTGCTATGTGGCCCAGGCTGGTCCTGAACTCATCAGGGAGCCCAGGCTGGCCTTGGACTCGTGGTTCCCGTTGTCAGTGAGATGCCCCCTCCGTGGGCAAAACATAAGAAATCCCCCTCTTCCCTCAGTCCCGGTGGTGACAGGGACACTGCAAGGGTGGACACTGGAGGTTGGACAAGAGAACGGAGGCAGGGTGGCTTTGATCTTGTGGCCCAGCTCTGGGCACCACTGTCCCCACTGGCATCCTGACAAGAGACTCGTGCAGAGCTCACAGGTCCGGGAAAGTCCCTGCCTCAGACCAGCAGATCCTCCCATGTTTGGTTTTCTCAGATTAGAGAAATCATATGACATTTAACTTCCGGGGTCTGATTTATTTCTCTGAACAGAATGGATGCATCTCAAGATGCATCCATTTTCCTACAAATGACTCGATTTTGTCATTTTTAACAGCAGAGTAATACTCCATTGATGTGGGGCATATACCACATCGTACTTATCCAGTCGTCTGTACTTGGGCATGTTGACTGCTTCCAGGACTTGGCTATTGTAAGTTGTGCTGCTCTGAACACGGGTGTGCATGTATAATGATAGTATGATGACTTCAACTCTTGGGAAGATCCCCAGAAGAGGTGTAGCTGGGTCAAATGGGACATGAATTTTCAGTGTTCTGAGGAGTCTCCACACTGCTTTCCCCAGCGTTCGTGCCAGTTCGCATCCCACCAGCCACCGCGGTTCCTGCTCCCTCTACCTCACCTGTATAGCTCCACTCATTCCTACTGGAGTTAGACTGAACCTCAGTGTTGTTTTAATTAGCATTTCTGTGATGGCTAAAGATGTTGAATATTTTTGCATGTGCTTATTGGCCATTCAGGCTTCTCTGAGAGCTATTTATTCATTTCAGATTCCCATTTTTATTAAGTCTTTTAGTTGTGTGTTTATTTATTTAGAGACAGGGTCTCACTCTACAGGTCAGGCTGGTCCTGAACTCACTGTGGAGCCCAGGCTGGCCTCAAACACAGAGCAGTCCTCCTGCCTCAGCCTCCCCAGTGCTGGGATTACAGGCGTGCGCCACCACACCCAGCTTTATGTGATGCTGGGGAGTTGAACTCGGGGCCATGAGCTTGCTAGGCAAGCATTTAACCACTGAGCTATTCTTCCAGCCTCTGGGCCCTTTATTTTGAAAGGTCTGGTTTTTTTCAGATCTTCATATATTCTTGCTAATATTCCTCTGTCTGAGGGATCTCTGGCAAAGATCCTGCCCCATTCTGTGGATGCCCTCCTCACCCGGCTGTTTCCTTTGCTGTGCTGAAGCGTTTTAATTTCACATAATCCCATTGGTTGATTCTTGGCGTCATCTCTTGTGCTTTGGGGGTCTTACTGAGAAAACCCGTTCCTACACCCATGTCTTCAAGGGTTTTACCTTTACTTTTTCTTCCAACAAGTTCAGCATTTCCACTTTAATGTCTAAGTCCTTGATCCATTTTGATTTGACTTTGGTGCACGGTGAAAGCCGTAGGTCTAGTTTCATTCTGCGTGTGGCCAGCCAGCTCTCCCAGCACCGTTTGGTAAAGAGGCTGTCTGTACTCCAGCTCCCTTTGTCGAAGACCAGATGGCCGAAGGCGCTCGCGGTGTCTGGGCGTCCTCAGCTATCCCATGGGCCCGCCTGTCCAATTTGTGCCAATACCTTGTCATTGTTATCACTGCTGCTGTGTGATATAATTCAGTATCTGGTATCAGACGCCTCTTGATTTGTTTTGTTGCTTTGGATTGTTTTAGCTACGCCGGGCCTCCTGTGGTTCTACATTTTCAGATCACTTTTTTTCTAGTTTTGTGAAAAATGCTGTTGGTATCTTGAATGGAATTGCATTGAATCTGTGTATTAGTTTAGGTAGTATCGCCATATTCACACTATCGGTTCTGCCTATCCAGGAACAGGGGGTGTCTCTCCACTTTCTAAAATTCTCTTTCTTTTTTCTGGGTACTATAGCTCTCAGCATAGAGGTCTTTCACTTGTGTTGTTAGGTAGATTCCTAGGTATTTAATTTTTTTTGAAGCTCCTGTGAATGGGACTTCTTTCTGATGTCTTTTTCTGCGTTCTCATTGTCACTACGGGAAATACTACTGATTTTTGTGTATTGATTTTGGTTTTTAGTCTTTTTTTTTTTGAGACAGAGTCTTGCTCTATAGCTTATGCTGGTCCTAACCTCACTTTGTAGCTCAGACTGGCCTTGGGGTTGGCAACCCTCCTGCCTCAGCCTCCAGAGTGCTGGGTTTATAGGCATATTCCACCATGCCCAGCTTTATGTGGTGCTGGGGAATCAAACCCAGGGTCTCATGCTTGCTAGGCGAGCACTTTTAACTGCTGTGCCATTCCTCCAGCCCCTGTGTATTGATTTTATATCCTGCAACTTTGGCTGAGTCTGTTTATTAGGTTTTAAGGTTTTCTGGTACAGTGTTTGAGGTCCTCTACGTAAAGCATCATGCCATCCACATATAAGGATACTTGGCATCTTTCCTGTGCGTGTGCCCTTTATTCCAGTCTCCTGCCTGATTGCTCCTGCTGAGGTTTCAAGCACTATGTTAAAGGAAAGTGGTGAAAGTGGACACCCTTGTCTTACACCTGACTTGAGGGGAAATGCTTTCAGTTTTTTCCCATTTAGGATGACAGTGGCTGTAGGATTGTCATAAATTGCTTTTATCAGCTTGAGGTCGGTCCTTCTATATCTACTCTCATCAGAATTTTGATCAGGAAGGGATGTTGTGTTTTTGTCAAAGGCTTTTTCTGCATCCACCGAGATGACCATGGGGTTTCCGTCCCTGCTTTTGTTGATGTGCTGTGTTACACTAGTTGATCTGCATATGGTGAACCAGCCTCGCATCCCTGGGATGCAGCCAACTTGGCCGTGATGTATGAGCTTTTTAATTATTTGTTGCATTCTGTTTGCAAGTATCTTATTGAGGATGTTGGCATCTATATTCATTAAGGAAGTTGGCCTGTAGTTTTCCTTCTTTGTTGGCTCTTTATCTGGCTTGGGGATCAAGGTGCTATCTCTTCCAGGAAGAATTTGGGCATTGTTCCCTCTCTTTTGATTTCACTGACGAGTTTAAGAAGCATTGGCACTAGCTCTTCCCTAAAGTTCTGATAAAATTCAACAGTGAACCCATCAGGTCCTGAGAGTTTCTTTCTTGGTAGAAGAAAGTGTATATTTATTACTGACGTCTTCAATTTCATCCCTGGTTATTGCTCTGTTCAGAGTTGCTATATTTTCTTGGCTCAATTTTGGTATATCATAGGTATCAAGAATTTTTCTTTTTTTTGAGACATGGTCTTGCTCTGTAGGCCAGGCTGGTCCTGAACTCAGTATGTAGCCCAGGCTGGCCTTGGCCTCACAGCAATCCTCCTGCCCCAGCCTCCGGAGTGTTGAGATTACCGGAAAGTGCCACCAGGCCTGGCTTTATGTGGTACTGGGGAATCAAACTCAAGGCCTTGTGCTTGCAAAGCAAGCGCTTTAACTGCTATAACGTTCCTCCAACCCAGAATACAACTTTTTGAAACAGCTTCTTATAATTCTCTGGATTTCAACAGTTATCTGCTGTGGTTTCACCCTTTTTGTTTCTAATTACTTTGATGTGGATTGTTTTCTTTCCATCTTTTCGTGAGTCTAACTACAGGTTTATCAGTCGTCTTCATCCTTTTGAAGAACTAGCTCTGATTCATTGATCTTTAGTGGTGTGTTTTTTTTTTTTTAGTTTCAATTTCATTGATTTCTGCTCTGATTCTCTTGACCTCCTTCCTTCTACTGCCTTTGGATTTGGCGCGTTCTTGTTTCTCTAGGAATTTGGGCTACATCCTCAGATGTTTATTTGGGGCTGCTCCTTTTTTTCATATATGTGTTCATAGCTATAAACTTCCCTCCTAGAACTGCTTTCATTATGTCCCACAGATCCCGGTATGATGTGCTTCCACTGTCATTTGACTTTAGGAAATTCTTGATTCTTCCTTGGTTTCTTTTGTGATCCATCGCTTGTTCAATAATGTACTATTTAATCTCCACGTGTTCGAGTAGTTTCTGTCATTACTTTTGCTATTGACTTCTAGTTTTATTCCTCTATGATCTGAAGGTACGCAGGGAATGATTTCGATTCTTTTGTATTTATTTAAGCATATCTTATGCCCAAGGATATGGTCTATTTTGGAAAAAGTCCTGTGTGCTGCTGAGAGAAAGGTGTGTTCTGTCGATGTGGGGTGACTTTTGACTCATAGATAACATTAATTCCCTTTTCTCCACGTAGCTCTGATGCTTCTTTGTTTATTTTTGTCCATTTATCCTGTCTATCTGTGAGAGTTGGGTATGGAAGTCCCCCAGTATGGTTGTACTGTGGCCGATTTGGCCCTTCGTGTCCAGCAGTTTCTGTTGTACGTCACTGGGCGCACCTACAATGGGTGTGGTATGTTTACAATTGTGAGCTCTTCCTGTCGGATTGTTCTTTTTGAAGTATATAGTGTCCTTCTTTGTCTCTTCTGACCTGTTTTGGTTTGAAGTCTGAAGTGTCTGAAAATAATATAGCTACTCCTGCCTGGGCTACAGAGTGAGACCTTGTATCAGAAAAAAAAAAAAGTGGCCAGAGCCACTTTTCCGGGCCTCTAGGACTCTGGAGTCACTGAGAGGGCTTGGCCCCATCCACCCAGGCCCACGGGAGGGATGGCACAACACAGGTGCTCCAAATATTAGGCTCCAGCAGGCTGTCCCAGGCACAGCCTCGAGTCCTGTCCACCTTATGCCCCCGGCCACCAGTGCCCAGACCCCATGGGAAGCTCATGCACCTTGAGCCTCAGGGTCCACGGTGCCACTGCCAGCCACCCACACATGGGCAGTTCTCTGCGTTTCGTTCCTTCCAGCTGCCAGAGAAGTGGGGGTGACCCCTGAGGCCTGTCGGCACTTCTGTGTAGAGGCCACCACAATATGGGGCGGTCACAGAGTGGCCCCACCATTGCCCGGGGGACGTTGTCACAACCAGAGACAGTGGTGACGTGTCCCATGCTTTGTCATGGGGTGACATACTAAGATATGTCAGAGACATGATCTTGAGTGACAGCAGTTCGGAAGGTGTTACCAGGTACACGAAAGAGGGGACAGCACACAGCAGGGGACTTAAAAAATGCCAGAAGAGAAAGAGACAGCTGCAGTTTCAGAGAAGCAGGAGGCCGTGGCTGTGCTCAGGGGCAGCTGGACCGTGTCCCCATGTCGCTGAGCGGGCTCTGGGTGAGGTACGTGGGGGACTGGAGAGTTAGGCCGGCACGTGCAGATCTAATACGCTTGTGCCTTGATTCACATCTGCCCAGACAAGGAGGCAAACGCCCCTCACAAGACACGAAAATCACATCAGGGGGACTCAGGAGGTGACCACAGCAGCAGCCGGCCGCCCAAGCCTCCACACCTGTACCAAGGAAAATCCTTCCTGCGTGGCCACAGCCCTCAGATGCAGAGAGCAGGCTTCTGGGGCACCGTGCTCACAAAGGGACAGGAGGCCGTACTGAAGCCCAGTTCACCCATCTACCACCCAGGGATGTAGGCCTGTCACCCAGCACTCTGGAAGGCGGAGACAGGAGGACCACAGGGTGGGGCCCAGGCCAGCCCAGCCAACTCGGCGAATCAGCAAGACTCTACCTCAAAATTGGGAATAAAAATGGGCCGAGGACATAGCTCAGCGTGAAGGCCCGGCTCCCGCCACCCTCAGCACAGAAGGGAGGAAGGCCGCAGGAGGAGGATGGCGTGGAAGCCCCCCCTGCGTGTCCCCCGCCCGCGGGCGTCCTGGAGGGGGCAGGCCCCGTGGGCCGCCGGGGCTGCAGAGACCGTCACTCTCTCTGTAACGGGAAACAGCATCTGGTTTTACTAAGCAACCAAATCACAGTTTCCAAAGTCTGGCGGCACGACTGGGTTTCTGCTGCTGGCAGCCCCGCGCGGAGCCTCATAAATGTGCGATCAAATGATCACACCCTTCCCGCCGTCCCCTTCCGCTGTACCTGGGAACACGCGGGGCCAGGCCTCGCCGCCCTGCGTAGCGCGTCCCTAGAGCGCAGACGGGCCCGGGGTGCCTGGCCGCCGCCCTGCTCTCCTGACCCTGCACCTCAACTCCTCCCGTAAAGCCACGGGCCGGGGGGAGCTCTGTCCCCCACCGGAGAGGAAGGAAGCCTAGCGAGAGCTGGTAAGGAAGGGCCAGAGCGCACCGGGCACCGCGCGCAGCGCTGGCCGCAGGCGCTGTGCCAGAGGATTCCTGCCAGGACCCCGGGTTGATCTAGAGCCGTCTCGTCCTCCAGGGTCTCCTGCTCCTTCCCAGCCCAGACCCTGCCAGACTGATTCCTAGGAACACGGATTCTAGCTGGGTGTATTGGCGCACGCCTGGAATCCCAGCAGCTGGGAGGCCGAGGCAGGAGGACTGCCGTGAGTCCAAGGCCAGCGGGGGCTCCACAGTGAGTTCAGGACCAGCCTGGGCTGCAGAGCGAGACCCCGTCTCAAAAAAGAAAAAGAAAAGAAAAAAGAAAAAGAAAGAAACACGGATTCCTCCCGTGGCCTGGGCACTGTGGCGTGTCCATCCATGGGCCTCCGTATCATCCGTCATCAGTCTACACCACACACAAACACACACAGAGTCTCTTTTTTATTTTTGTGTTTTCTTTTTTTTTTTTTTTTCTGAGACAAGGTCTCCCTCTGTAGCCCAGGCTGGTCCTGAACTATGGAGCCCAGGCTGGCCTTGGCCTCAGGGCAACCTGCCTGCCTCAGCCTCCCAAGTGCTGGGATTACAGGCATGCCCCACCACGCCTGTCTTTATGTGGTGCTGGGGAATCGAACTCAGGGTCTTGTGCTTACAGGGCTTTGCAAGTGCTTCTTGGACTGCTGTGCCAGTCCTCCAGCCGCGCCGCCCCTCCTCCCCCTTCCCCTTTTGAAACACACTGCAGCTGCAGCTGGTCCTGAACTCCTGAACTTCCTATGTAGCCCGGGCTGGCCTGGGACACACAGCAATCCTCCCGCCCCAGGCTTCTGAGTGTTGGGATTACAGTCGTGCACTACCACGCCCAGCCTATGTGGGGCTGCAGAATTGGACCCAGGGCCTTGCACCTGTGAGGCAGGTGCTCTAACTGCCAAGCTGTACCCCAGCCTCGAGACTCCGTCTCAGAAAAACCTTTTCTTTTGAGACAGGTCTCACTAAGTTTTTCAGGCTATGCTTGGGCCTGTCCTTCTGCCTCAGCCTCCCAGGGCTCTGGGACCACAGGACTAGCTCCCACACCTGGCTGTGGCCTCTCCTTGAGCCTCAGAGGGCGGAGTCAGATCTGCCAGCCCCAGGCCCTGGAGAGGCCCAGAGGCGGCCACCTGCCGCTGTGCACGCTGCGGGGCTTGGTGCCCCTGCAGCCCAGCTCCTGGGGGCTGCATGTGGCTGCGCAGCCGGGCTTGCACACCTAGGCCTGCACACCGCAGACTTCTGTGCTCCCAGGAATGCAGGAGAACCAAGAAGAGTCGTGGCTTGCTGGGGAGTAGAGGGGGAGGTGCTGAGGAATAGCTGAGTGGTAAAGCACTCACCTAGCGACCTCAAGGCCTGGGTTCGATTCCCCAGCACCACCTAAGCTAGACGTGGTGGCGCATGCCTGTAATCCCAGCACACTCGGAAGGCTGAGGCAGGAGGATGACTGCCTGAGTTTGAGGCCGGCCTGGGCTACGACCTGAGTTCAAGATCAGCCTGGACTCCACAATGGGACTGTCAAAAAAAATTGTGGAACCAGAAAAAATAGAAAGCAGGGATCGAACAGACCCTACACCAATGTTCAGAGTAGCGCTATTTACAACAGCCAAAAGGTGGATGACTCCCAAGCACGCATCAGGCCACAGCTGGCTTCGTCCTGAGTCACACACCTGCAGAGTGTCCCAGTGTGGATCAGGCCCAGAAACCGCGAAGACTCAGCTGCTTCTGCACTCCCCACCTCTGAAACCCTACCATCACCGTCTGGACCGACAGACGCATGGAACACGGTAAATACACACAACGGAATACTACCCAGCCCGAAAAAAGGGACAAACCTCCAGCACAGACCACCGCTTGGGTAAAACCCTGAAGGTGTTATACCCGGTGAAATAAGCTGGACACAAGCCAGACAGAGTGTCGTGTGCCTGGAATCGCCACTCTGGGAGGCTGAGGCAGGAGGATTACGGTTTCAAGTCTAGTCTAGGCAACTTAGAGGCATAGCAAGACTCTGTGTCAACATTTCAAACAAGGAATAAGCCAGACACAAACCTCGTCCCACTGGACAAGAAGTTGCTGTAGCAACTGACCTTGAGCATGGAAGCTTCCCGGGTTGTCTCTCAATGTAGAGACAGAGAAAGATAAACAGAATTTAGGTTCCAGAATACATACACAGTTGGGTCAGTAACTGGCTGAGGAACTGCATGCCACAGCTGACTGAGCTCCAGCTAGGGACCTATTTCTGGCGGAATCTGACATGACTGAACCCCAACCTTGCAATAATTTTTATCAGATGTCTACATAAAGGTGGTTCCAAATGCTGTGCGGTCCCTATTTATACGAGGTGCCATATTCATAGGGACATAAGGTAGGGCAGTGGGCGCCAGGGGCTGGGGAGTCGGTGCGTCTCAGGGCGCGAGCTTTGGCTGGGGAACATGAGCGTGCTCTGGAGGCGGATGAAGTGACGGCGTTCGGCAGTGTGAGCGCGAGCTGATGCCAGCGAACATGGCAGGTAAAAATGTTTAGAGCAGGGGATGGCATCCCACTTTGCCCCATCAAAAGGGAGTTAAATCTGACTGCTCGTCACAGCTCACCCTGGCCCCGCAGGCAGAAGGGGCGCCCCAGCTGATGGGTGCTGCCCGGCCTGCCCGAAGGCTAGGGTACCCGCCCACCTGTACATGTCTGCTGCACCATCCCCAGGGCTCAGAGGTCACAGTTTGAAAAAATACGAGTAGCTGGGCCCAGTAATGCAGACTTGCAGTCTCAAAACGCAGTGGGGCTGAAGCGGGAGGACCCCAAAATATGAAAAGCCTGGGATAAAGCTCAGTGTGAAGGCCCTGGACCCCCTAGTACCACACACACACACACACGCTTTTCATTTCAAAATGATTTTAAACTAATAGTTCTATGTAATAGTATGTTTAAATCCCACCAAAGTCAACTTTTGCATTAAAATTTCCGTAACTTTTTCCCATAAGAGCAGGTTTCCATTGATCCTTAGCCCATTTGGAAAGTTTGAAAAAAGTAATAACCTGATCTCAGGTGTTTAAGGCATTTGAGGCCTTCCTGTCGGGCAAAGTCTTACCCAAGGGAGGCAGGCAGGGGTGTCCCCAGGACCGGGGTACCAGGAGCATGGAAAAGTGGTGACATGAGACTCCCATCCGCCCGGGCACAGGAGCACCACCTCACTCCGGACTGCGGCTGTCCAGATCATTTCCACTGTGCTGCTCGGGACCCTTGTACACACTCACTTCATAACTTGTAACTGATGGCCTTGCCAAAGGTAATACAAGAACTGAAAAATACACCATTTGTCTTTTCTCTCTGGAGGTAAAAGTAACATACATTTATTTTGTAGGCAATTTAAGAAAATAGAATGACATAAGAATACTGTTACTCCTTATAGAAAATCTGTTGCTCTTGTGTTTCTGTATTTCCCAGAGGAAAGAACCAGCAAAGACAGTTTAAAAACGCCTAACAGCAGCGTCAATGACCCACCGTGAATGGGCTGGAGAGGGTGATAATGTGACCCACAGTGTCCAGCACACACAGGAAAGAGGACAGGGGTGACACCATGGTGGGTCCGCTTGCCACTCAAGGTGAAATTCTCCAAGAACACCCTGACACTTAAAAGCTAAAGAACAGCTTGAAATAAAACGGCTTTTGGGCCACCGATAGGGCCATCATCCCTTTCCTGCTGCGAGACACAATATCTGATGCCCACAGTTACGGGAGGAGAGGTTTGTTTTAGCTCAAAACCAGAGGTCTCAATCCACATGTGGACAGCCGGCAATGGCAGAAGTGCCTGGCAGTGGACAGTGGCTCACCCCATGGCGGCCAGGAAGCAGAGAGAAGGGAGCAGCCAGTGACAAGAACAAACCCTTCCGGGTTACACTGCCGTGACCCACCACCCCCTGCACTAGACAACTGCTGGCCAGCTGCACCCCACCCAGGGATTGCTGCAGATCCATAAATACCAGAGACAAATTATTGGACTCTTCAGTGCACCCACGAAAGAAGGTGCATCCTGCTTCAGGATTCTGTCTGGTGTAGGATCAGACCACCTTTATTCACCTGGATATTAAGGATTACCACACCATACTACATTTGCTATTTTCCATTATGTATCACAGAGATAAAAGGCAGATTTAAGACTCCCGTCATGGACTTCAGGAAGAGCACAGGTTACAGCACTTGCCTAGTGAGTGCAAGGCCCTGAGTTTGATCCTCTTGCACCATATAAACCAGGCATGGTGGCACACGCCTACAATCTCAGGACTTGGGAGGCTGACACAGGATTGAGATGTGTTTGAGGCCAGCCTGGGCTGTATGATGAGGTCAGGACCAGCCTGGACTACAGAGTGAGACCCTGTCTCGGAAAAGAAAAGACTCTCGCTATGTTTCAGTTCCTCCTGGTGTCTCTTGGGAATTTTGTAAATTTGACCCTTAAAAAAAGCTTTTCAGGGGCTAAGAGTATGGCTCAGTGGTTAAAGCGAATGCCTAGAAAGCTCAAGGCCCTGAGTTCAATCCTCCACCACCTATATGCTGGACATGGTGGTAGATCCCTCTAATCCCAGAACTCAGGAGGCTGAGACAGGATTACCATGAGTCTGAGACCAGCCTGGACTACATAACAAGCTCAGGACCAGTTTGGACTTCAGAACAAGACTCTTGTCTCAAAATAAATAAATAAATAAAGGCTTTTCATTTTGAAATGATTTCAATCAAATAGGAAGGTGGCATCCACATGTCAACTAAGCCCCATACATGGCTGACCCGTTGCTAGTATCCTACCATATTCATTTTATCAGTTCCTCTTTTTATGTATCTATCTGCGTTTGTTTTCTGAGCCACTTGACAGCAGGTTGCAGATGAAAGGAGCCATTACTCTTGGACCTTTCAGTGGTACTTCCTACCGTTAAGTCACTGTCCTAAACCACCACCAACAAAACCTCAAAAGAAACATGAATTCATACAACTCTTTGAACAGAGTCTCTATCCAAGTCCCAGGAGTTCCCTTTCTACATCCAGGGTGCAACCTGGGTCACAGTGTGTTGTGGTTTGGATCTGGAGTGCCCCACAAAAGCCTCCTGTGTTTGGATGAGGTGGGATACCTATGGAGCTGTGTGCTGGTAGGAGGTAGGGCCTGGCTGGAAGAGGCAGATGCCTGAGGCTTAGCCCAGAAGGTGTGGAACACTCAGGCTTGATCCAGAAGGGACAGACCACTGGGACAGTATCTGGAAGAGGATCCACTAGTTCCACTCTTCCTCCCTCACTGGGTTTCTGATTTGCAAGGATGTGGAGATGCCTCCACCTCCATCTCTGCAATTTGACTCCAGTATTGCCAGCTGCCCATGAATTGACTGTGACTTTCTGAAACTTCAAGCCAAAATAAATCTTTATGGATGACGGGTATTGAACAACAGTGATGAAAAGGTAACCAAGAGACAGTGCATTAAAGGTCATATTCCTTGGTCTCCTTCAGTTTGAACCTCTCCTATCTTGTCTATGATGACCTTGATATTTTTGGAGTACAGGGCAGTGGCCTCATATTTCCTGACATTCTACTCAGAAGATGCACTTCTGGTGAGACTGCCCCACCAGCAATATTGTGCTCTTTTAAGTGTATTTCTGGTGTGACTGCCCCAACGGCGATACTGTGCTCTTCCTGTCAGGAAGTTGAAAGCATATTTTTGTCTTGATGGCAATTCTCATCACTTGGTTAACAGTCATTGACATGTTTCTCCTTGTAAAATGACTAAGTATTAACATCTGGGTAGATGCCGTGAGACTAGGTATCCATCTTTGTTATGGTTTAGATCTAAAATCTCATGTGTGTGGAGGGTGACTGGATCACAGGGAAGCTGTGCACATTAGCGGGTCTATCCACAGATGGATTCGTGGTTGACAGCTGTTAGGGGGTGGGGCTGGGTTGGAAGTGGGTCACTGGTGGGGGGTGACCTGGAAGGGTATGTTCTTGTCCCTGGCTCCTCCTTCTGTCTCTGCTTCCTGGCAGCTGTGGAGAGAGCAGCTGTCCTCTGCCAAAGCCTTCCACCATTGCCAGCCAACCATGCAAGGACTGAGACCTCTGAACTGTGAGCTAAAATAAACCTCTCCCCCTTTAATTTGTAGGCTTTGGGTATTGTGTTCCAATGACATGAATGTGACTAAAATAATCCTCTTCCTCAGAGATGATGATTCTTGGCTGAATCACTAACTTTCATGAATCTCGTAATGCCATCATCCATTCCCCTCTCGCCACCTGGCGTTTGTTATTCATTCATTTACTACATCAAGGAGATTTGTGAGTTCTCATTTCCCTCTACAGGTTATAGTTCATTAGTGTTCCAAATCACTTTGGTGCTAACATTTGGCCAGGAGAAACTCCTTCCACAAGTCTGTGCTGTGTGACATACCCAGTCCACTTGGAAATATTCATATCCCATTCTTTCCCCCTTCCCACTGTCTCAATCATCCTCCACATTTCCTTTCCCTCTCCACAAAGTCTGTCTTCTTAACTTTCTTCCATATAAAGAGATTAGCATTAAAAAGAAGCCAAGTACTTGAAATCAACAAAACCCAACCATTCACAGATTCAAGGGTGGAAAGGCAAAAGACTTTGCTATGAGAAAGTACCCAAAGGCAGGCTGTAAGGCCAAAGGGGAAGATATTTGCCAGAGTTTAGGTGCCTGATGTGCAGCCATCCAGGCATTTGGAGGCTGCTGCAGCTGAAGGCCAGGAGGGTCCACTACTGCTCCAATCAGCAGCAGAACTGGAGTCATCCACATGGTGCTAGTTTCACAGGCACACAGAATGGAAGAAATATGGGGTCATGGAGGCTTCCACCCAGATTTTAGAAGGCCTTGGAGGCCAGGCAGTGTGCCCCGGGGAGGGCAGTACATGAAGTTCTGAAGGAGAAGCCTAAGGTGCAGAGGTGATGGCAGAAATGTGATCACCCGCTGAGAAGGCCACAGGCTGTGAGCAGAGCCAGATCAAAGGAGAAGCCACGGGAGCGGTAATGCTGTGGGCACCAGGCTGCCCAAGCTGGAGGCCACATCTCACCACAGCGGTGCTACACACAGAACTATAGGAGTTAACCTTTTCCCTTCTGGGTTTAGAACTTTTCTGTCCAATTGCTTTCTATCCTCCAGTTCCTCCTTTTTGGAATGGGAATGTTTATCCTGTGCTATGGTGTGTTGAAAGTGTTTAACTTTTCTTTGATTTTCACAGGGGTTCACAAATAAGAGTCTGTCTTGAGTCTCAACAGAGACTTTGAACTTGAACGTTTTAGCAATGTCGCACCTGTTAAGACTTTGGCAACTCTTGGAAAAGGACTAAATGTATCTTACATAAGAATATGGACATAAGTCTTTTGGGAGCCGGAGTAGAATGTTATGTTGGGTCAGGAATGTCCCTCAAAGCTTCATGTATTTGGATGGTGTGGTACAGCTATGGAACCGTGTGTCTGGCCAGGAGGGGTAGATGACAGGTATGTGGTAGATTAGAGTTATGTAGTAGATTATGGCCACGTGGCACATTACTGTGTGTCCTGGAAGAGGCAGATCACTAGGGCTTAATCAGGAAGGGGGAGGGGGCTGGGGCTTGACCTGGTATGACATATGCTAACTCCACCTACCCTCCCTCACTTGGCTCACTGTCTGCTATGCTGTGAGTAGCTCTCTGGCCTCTGCCTTGTGCTGCCACCATTGCCAGCCGCCCAGGAAGGGACTGAGACCTTCTGAAACTATGAGCTAAAATAAATCTTTCCTCTCTTAAGTTGGAGATGTCAGGTGTTCTGTCCCAGCAATGAGAAAGCAACTAAGACACATGCTGGGAGGACTAGGACACAGTGGGCTGGTGGAAATCTCCCCGAAGCCACAGTGTAGGCCTGAGAAAAGGATGAGGTGACCCAGTCTACCTCATCGTGAGCAACATCTCCACACCACCCTTACTGGATTACTTCATAAGTCATGTACGTATTATACTCAGCTTCCTTAATAATGTATAACATACAGCACAGCAATTTTAAAAGGTTCCTGTACAATAAAATTTAAGCATTAGATTTAATATTTTTACCTGTTCCCAATGTATAATTTTGGGTGACTTCCAGTGGGAGGTAGAATCCCACCACACTTTATTTATCTATTCATTTATTGATTTTTTTGTGGTACTGGAGTATCAAGTGGAGGACAGTCACACAGCCCATTTTTGTGATTGATTTTGAGACAGGTAAATCACGATGTTGCCCAGGTTGGGCTCAAACTTGCGATCTTCCTGATCAGCCTCCCAGAATGCTGGGATGCGAGGTCTGCATCACCACACCCAGCTATATGGCAGTTTATAGGCTACTAAAATACCACAAGAATTAGTGCACAAAATACATGCAGTCTGATCTGAGGGAAATAGCATGTCTGTAACTGACAACACTTAAAGTGGACATTCTGATTGGTCTCATGTTAAATCTCTCATTTGCATTTCTACGTATTTCTAAATTTTATTGCATTTGTTTAAGTACAGAGAAGGGTAATTTGAATTTGTATTTATTTAAAATGTTAAATTCTAATTTAGCTCTCAGAAGAAGGAATAAATTAAAATTCTATGGAGTATTAAAGGAATAGAGGAAAGAGAGAGAAAGGAAAGAAGGAAGGGAGGGAGGGAGGGAGGGAGGAGGGAGGGGGGAGGGAGGGGGAGGGGGGAGGGCCCTGAGCCCGAGTTCTTTGAACATGCACAGTCTTCTAAGCATGTGGAAGGACAGCAGGCACAGTGGCCCGACTGGCCACTGAGAGAGTGCAGGCCCGGGGAACCTGGGTACTGTGGACATCAAGAAGGTGGGGCCTTCTCAGGAGACCCCGGGCCTGAGGTGGAGGCCGGGACACCCCCTTCCTGCCCCCCAGGTGCCCCTTGTCTGCTCTGGTCTCCAGCAAAAGTCCATTCTGCCATGGAAATTCTGGCAGCTCCTAGACACAGCCTGGCGCCTTCTCCACCTGGGTATGACTTCTCTAGGACTCGGGTGATTGAAAACTATGGTGAAACTGGCCCAGTGATGCCGCAGTCTGGGAAGCTGAGCCTTGGCAATCTAGTGACTCAGTGAGACCCTAGCTCAAAATCAAAACTAAAAATGGGTTGGGGATGTAGCTCAGTGTGAAGGTCCTGGGCTCCACTCCCAGTACCACAAAATAAAATAAAATTGTTCTTAGAAGTAGAAATGTGATCCAGCTTTCCTGTGGGTCTGTGGTCTGTCATGTTCACTGGCTACGGAGGCAATCTGAGGTCTGGACAGGGCTGGCTCGGCTCCTCCAGGGGACTAATGACCTCTGACAGCAGAGAGCAGTAAAACTAAATCCCAGTGAAAGATGTCAACTGAGGCTGCCAGGACTCCTACCAGGCCAGGGGTGGCAGTGCACACCTGTAATCCCAGCACTCTGGGAGGCCGAGTCAGAAGGATCACAAGTTCGAGCCCAGACTGAGCAACTTAGCAAACTTTCTCAAAATCAAAACTAAAGAAAGGGGTGTAGCTCAGTGTGAAGGCCTTAGGTTCAATCCCCAGTTCTAGACAAAAATAAAACTCATACACACAAAAACAAAATTAAACGACAACAAGCACCTCCTAAAGTAAAAGTCCAAAAATATTAGCTTGACATATACAAATATACACATGAATTTCAAAGCATACAGGAGCTGGAAGAATGGCTCAGCGGTTAAAGCACTTGCCTAGCAAGTGCTAAGTCAAGTGCTAAGTACCCAGGTTCGATTCCCCAGCACCACATAAACTGGCCGTGGTGGAGCACGCCTGTAATCCCAGCACTGGGGAGGCTGAGGCAGGAGGATTGCTGAGAGTCCAAGGCCAGCCTGGGCTCCATTATGAGTTCAAGACCAACCTGGGCTGCAGAGTGAGACCCTGTCTCAAAAAAAACAAGAGAAAAAAATCCTCAAAGCCTTCAGAAATTATAACTATCAAAGACTCAGAAATAACTATGTTAAATATGATTTACAAATAAGAAATGAAAAATAGAACTGAAATTTGAAAACCATGTACTGAATAAAGAGCAGGAAAATATATATGCATATTACTGAGAAGAGAATTCATGATCTGGAAGACTGAGCCAAAGAAAGGATCTGGAATGTCTTGTGACAAAGAAAGAAAATACATTTAAAAATAAGATTCAGAAGCCAGGTACAGTAGTACACAGTTGTGATCCCTGCTTCTCAGGAAGCTCAGCCTGGAGGACTGGAAGTTCAAGGCCAGCTGAGGAGGCTGGAGGAACGGATCAGCAGCTAAAGTGCTGAGTACCCGAGTTTGATTCCCCAGCACCACGTAAACTGAGTGTGGAGGCAATCCCAGCACTCAGGAGGCTGAGGCAGGTGGACTGTCCTGAGTCGAAGGCCAGCCTGGGCTCCAAAGTGAGCTCAGGGGAGCCAGCCTGGGCTGCACAGTGAGATGTATCTTTAAAAAAAAAAATATAGCCTACCTGGGGAACTTATCGGCGATTTACCGAAACTCTATCTCAAACTTTTAAAATAGCTGTGGATGTAGCTGAGTCGTAGAGAACCCCTCTGTTCAATCCTGAAACCAGAGAGAAAGGGATTAAAAAGAGGAAGAAGGGAGGGGGAGGAAGAAAGAGAGGGAGAAAGGGTTGTATATGCAACTGGAATTCTAGATAGTGATACCAAAGGGAGTGAGCAGGAGGCAAATTATAAAAGAATTACAAAAGGTAATAGATGGGTATTTCCTACCTTCTTCAGATCAAGGAAGGTCAGGGGATCCTAAGAAAAATCTTTTTATTTAAGCTTCTTTTTTTTTTTTTTTTGAGACAGGGTCTCGCTCTGTAGCCCAGGCTGGCCTTGTACTCACGGCAATGCTCCTGCTTCAGCCTCCCGAGTGCTGGGGTTACAGGTTTGGGTCACCACACCCAGACCTTTTTTTTTTTTTTTTTGAGACAGCGTCTCACTCTGCAGTCCAGGCTGGTCCTGAACTCAATATGAAGCTCAAGCTAGCCTTGAACTCTTGGCACTCCTGCCTCAGCCTCCAGCATGCTGGGATTACAGGCGTGCCCACCACACCCAGCTTTATGTGGTGCTGGGGAATCAACTCAAGGCCTTGAGCTTCCTAGACAAGCATTTTAACCTCTATGCTATTCCTCCAGCCCAGAAAAATCTTTAAAACAAGCAAAGTGAGACTAGAGGTACTGGAGGAATAACTCAATGGTTAAGGGGCTTCCCTAGCAAGCTCAAGACCTTGAGTTCGATTCCAAGGCACCACATTAGCCGGGCATGGTGGCACAAGCCTGTAATCCCTGCAACTGAATGGCTGAGGCAGGAGGATCACTATGAGTCCAAGGCCAGCCGGGGCTACACAGCAAGTTCAGGACCAGCCTGGGCCACAAAATGAGACACTGTCTCAAAATAATAATAATAATAATAATAATAAAGTTGTTATTTCATTTTTTAAAAAACTAGACTACAGCAAAGTAAAACTCACAAATTTCAAAAGGAAAAGAAGGATTCAGAAAGAAAAATTCGATCCTGTCCACCGGGCACGCTGACCTACTATGGACTTCTGTGGAGAAATACCAGGGAAAAGGCCAGGGAAGGAGTTCCACTGTTAAGAGGAAAAGCTCGCCAGAGTCAGGGAAAGGGATAGGGAGGGGGTGGGAGGATCAAAAATGGGAAGGGACTGTAAAGCTGATATGACACATATGTGCGCGAAATACCCAAATTCATTGTAAATACTACGTATTACATGTGTATATTAATAAAAATAGTGGGGAAAAAAGAGGAAAAGCTCTGTTCTCCGAGACGTCTTTGTGTCGAGCCACTCACATATAAAAGTGAAAATGACACAGACATATTTTAGACAGAGTCTTAAAGAGTAAAACAACATATTCTAGACACAAGCTTTAAAATAGCTAGATATGGACTGAAGGAACGGCTCAGCGGTTAAAGTGCTTGCCTAGAAAGTGCTAAGTACCCAAGTTCAATTCCCCAGCACCACATAAACTGGGCATGGTGGTGCATACCCGTAATCCCAGCACTGGGGAGGCTGAGGCAGGAGGATTGCCCTGAGTCCAAGGCCAGCCTGGGCTGGTGAGACCCTGTCTCAAAAATAATAAATAAATAAAATAAAGAAGCTAGACTTTACGTGTTCAAGGAAATTTAAAATATAAGATTATAAACCTTTACCAAGAACGAACTGAAAATTACAAACAAACCCACGGAACCTCCTCCACAATTAAGGATTCTGTGAATGGCATTTAATAATTAGACCCAACTAAAGAGCAGGTCAGTGGCCTGGAACACAAACCAAAGTAAAATGTCTGCTACGAGGAACAAAAAGTGCATCACAAAGACAATAGTTACTTGTAATTTCTGCCATATCTGGCCCGGACAAAATACACAGAAAAAAAATCAAAAGCCAGGCCCGGTGCTGCAAGCTTTTAATTCCAGTACTCTGGGAATCTCAAGCAGGTGGATCTCAAACTTGAGCCCAGCCTGGGAAGCTTAGCAACTTAGCAAAGCCCAGTCTCAAAATCAAACATTAAAAAAAAGTGGGGGGTAAGGGGGGGGGGCAGGGAGGTAGCTCAGTTGCAAAGGCCACGGGTTCAACCCCAGTATCTCAAAGAAACAGAGGAGGAAGAGAGACACAGACGAGCACTGGTGAGTACTCTGCATTTCCATCCAAATCTGAACAGGACTTGGTCGCTAATCATAGCACCCCACACACACGGAGGTCCAGCCCGTTCTCAGACTAAAAAGCCCATCCAGTCGAGGCCCCAGCTCTGAGGAGAAACCTCGGCAAGGCGACCGGCCCCGAGGCTAGCGTACAAGAATTACCTTGGTGACGCACCTGCCTGGCAAGCACCAGGCCCTGGGTTCGATTCCCCAGCAGCACATAAGCCAGGTGTGGTGACGCACGCCTGTAATCAGCACTCAGGAGGCAGAGGCAGGATTGCTGGCAGTCTGAGGCCAGCCTGGGCTACATAGTGAGTTCAGGACCCACTTGGTCTCCAGAGCGAGACCCTGTCTCGAAACAAAAAAGAGGAAAGCAGCAGGAATCATGGGCTGGGGTGTTTGAGGAGAGGTGCATTTCGAGGGAGATTAATGAACATGTGGCTGTCACCATATTTTTTTATTTAAAAACACGCCACATTCTTCGATCCCCCCTTGTGCACATGCCAAATCCTATGTGTACATATACATAGCGTATCGTGCATACTTCACATGTTTTAGGTACCATGTGTAATGTATGAAATAGTGGTGTGTTCTTTTTTCTTAGGACAGGAATAAACAAGGGACCAGCCTGGAAAACAGAGTGAGACCCTGACTCAAAAAAATAATAAAAACACATTTGTTAAATTAGAATAATCAACTACCGACCAAAATCCTCCCTCCAGGCATTCTCTTTGGGAGCCCAGCCTTACAGTGCTCACCCTCAGGCGAGGTGGCTGAACCCGGCTAGGGAACAGGATGCCACCCCCTTCCCTTGCAAGGGCACCAGGCTGAGCACAGGGACCCTACCCCAGCTCTGACGCTACCCCAGAACCTACAGAACGAGACTCTTGATGAGCTTCCCCCCAGCTGCTTGGGGTGAACTGCTGCAAACCGTGAAGTCAAACTAGTCCTGGAGACCCCTGCTGGGCAAGATGGGAAACCTGCCAGCCCCCGTGGCGGCCCTGGGACTGGGAGGAAGGAGGATGTACATCAGCTTGGCTTCAGAGGACCCTCTGACCACAGCACAGGCGTGGCACAGGGACCGCAAGCTCCCACAGTCTGGGCCCAGGGCCCCGCCACACTTCCCCGTCTTCTTCAGCCTCAGTTTCCCCATAGTGTGAGCGTCACCTAGTAGTAGCAGTGACACATTGTTCAAGGTGGCGGATCTTTGGATTTTCACGCTTTACCTGACCAGGTGACCAGACGAAGGCAGAAAGGGAAAGGAGGGATCAAGGTCATGACGTGATAAACTTGACCGTGAACCAATACCTTAGACCTCGGTAAGACTGTGCATCCTGCTGATAGGAAGAGGCAGGGGAGGGACCTGCGACCTAGGGATGAAAGTCTGCACCTACCACGGCTTCCAGGTGCCGCTCTCCACTTGCACGTGGGAGGTCACCCTTTTTGAAACGAAAAGAAAATTAAAGGCTTGTACTCTGTCATCCATGCCTCCCACATCCGTCCTTTGCTTGGACAGGTACATTCCTACCAGCCGTTTCTAACAACAGGGCTGGGAGGAAGCAGATCTGCTGGCTACTTCAAGACACCACTTCCATCACCAACGACCGAGGCACACAGCACCAAGCCCTTGTCAGGGGACAGGGCCACGTGGCCATGCGGGACCCGCTCCTCCTCGGGAGTTCATGTCCCCCGGGGAACAGCAGCCTCTTCCTGTGATAATGACTTAACACATAACGCAAAAGGTACACACAAAAAGCTGGATATAGTGGCCTGTACCTGTAATCTACTCAGGAGCCTGAGGCAGGAGGATCGCAAGTTTAAGATCAGCCTAGGGGGGGCAGCATCTTGAAACCCCATCTCAAAGGGGACAATCAAAGTACCCAGAAGCAGGGGTGTTGTTGGCTGGCCAAGCACTTACCCAGCATGCCTGAGTTCCTGGGCTCCACCCTCTGTACCACAGAACGATCAGGTTAAACAACACAGCCCAGGGCTATGCCTGGTGGCTGCCTGGCCTGGTGGCGCCCGGTGCGCTCTCCCCCTGCAGGAAAGCTCCACGTCCAGCGATGCCACAGGGCAACATTCAGCGTGCGCTCCGTCCGCAGCAATGGCTGTTCATGTCGGTGTCCTAGCTTCCTCATCCCCGTGGCCACACGCCAACGCACAGCTCGAGGAGGCTTCGGTTTGCTCACAATTTTGGAGGATTCAGTCAGCAGTCAGGGGGTTCGCTGGCAGAAACATCATGGCAGACGGGCAAAAGGAAGTTGCTCAACCCATGGCAGCCAGAAGGGGCCGGGGGCGGGACAGCTCTCCCAGTCTCTCTCCTGCCCCTGCCTGGGTCTGTCATGTTTCTTTTGTCCAACTGTTTTTGGTACTGAGGATGGAGTACAGGACCCTCACGCTAATCTATGTCCTCAACTCTTTTAGGTTTCGTTTTCTCTTGAGACAGGGTTTCCCTCTGTATTCCAGGACAGGTGTCCTGAGCTCACTATGTGGTGCAGGACTGAACTCACTGAAATCCTCCTGCCTCAGCCTTGTGAGTGCCAGGATCACAGGTGGGCGCCACGACTCCCAGCTTATGTGGTGCTGGGAAATCGAACTCAGACTCTGCTGTGCTTCCCCCGCCAAGCTCTGCCTCCAGCCCCTTCTCCTTTCGGAACATGGTCTCACTACGGTGCCGACATCGATGCCGACATCGGAGCGGGGCTGCCACTTGGAATTCTCTGGCCCTGTTTAAAGAGAGAGATTGTCACACCAAGGGAACACCTTGTACCTTTTCTCAGAACACTGTGCTCACTTGGTGTTTGAGCAACAGGTAAGCAGGCAGTGTCGGCACAGTCAGACGTGACAAGGTCAGATGTGACTACGGAGATTTCCATAAGCAAAGACGCCTCCTCAGACTGTTGCCACTGGCTTTGATCCACTATTTTCTAGTTTATTTTCATATAGCAGATGCTTTCGCTCATGATCAGTCTGGGTACACCATTGCAAATTGAAACAGGATCCTTACAGGTTCAGAGGCAGGCCCAGGGGCACACCAGTGTGGGAGGCTGGGGCAGAACTACCAGCTAGCGATTGGCCCGGGGAACTTGGCAAGTGCGTGTCTCAGGTATGACAGTAATAAGGGGCTGGAGGAATGGCACAGTGGTTAAAGCACTTGCCTTGCAAGGTCAAGGTCCTGAGTTCAATTCCCAGCACCACATAAAGCTGGGTGTGTATACATACGTATAATCCCAGCACTCAGGAGGCTGAGGCAGGAGGATTGCCATGAGTCAAAAGCCAGCCTAGGGTACACCAGTGAGTTCAGGACCAGCCTGGGCTACAGAGGGAGACCCTGTCTCAAAAATAAAAAGGGGGAGGGGCTGGCGATGTCTCTCAGAGTGACAGCCCTGGATCCTGAGTCGTGGAAAGCGAGCACCTCAGAGTTCATGGGGACCGATGAGCGAAAGTTAATGCACAAGCTAGAAATCTGAACATCTGACTGACATCATAACATCATACTTCTCTATTAGGAAATCCCACAAAATGGAAATTCACTGGACAACAGTGGGTGTGTCTGATATGATAAGAGTTCCCAATAATGTTTCTCAAGAGTAAACAGAAAACAGTTTACTGCTCCTTGCATGGTAAGGGCATTCCCACAGCTGCCACCCTGTCTGTGCCGGTCAGCGCTCAACATCATACAGCAGACTGTGCAGAAAAATTAAGCTGACCAGCCACGCAAGGTTGCACATGACGGTAATCATATGATTCCGAGAGGCTGAGGTAGAACTCCAAGCCTGGGCCCAATCTGGGCAACTCAGCACTTGGTGAGACTGTCTCAAAACTAAAACTAAAAATGCCCTGGGGATACAGCTCAGGGTGAAGGCCCCCAGTCCCCCCACCCACACATACACTGCATTGGTACACGTTCAGAGCTACTGGCAGCCACACACTGTCACAATTGTGGTCCACAAGCCCTTTCGTACAGGCAAGGATGCAGGTTCTTAACGTCAGGGCTTGTCTATACCAGTGGTCAGTGAACAATTTCTGCAAGTGGCCAGGGGAGAGTTAAGTTTGGTTTTTCCCTGACCATATGGCCTTGATTCTACTAACTTAAATGAAGCAACAGGGGATGGGAGCGTAGCTCACGGGTCACAGCACTTGCCTGGCATGCACAAGACCTTGGGTTCAATCCCCTAGCACCACATAAAAATTAGCCATGTGTGGTATTGTACACCTGTAATCCCAGCACTCCGAAAGCTGAGGCAGGAGGACTGCCACGAGTGTAAGGCCAGCCTGGGCTACACACTAAGTTTAGGACCAACCAGTCTTTCCTAGAGAGTGAGACCCGGTCTCCCTCCTCCCCACAAAAGCAGCCACAGACAACACATAAGCAGATAAGCTTGGCTGTGATCCAATGATACTTTATTTATAGACACTAAAATTTAAATTTCATATAATTCTCATGTGTCACGAAATATTTTCTTCTAGTAACCATTTGAACACAAAGACCGCTCTTAGCACACAGGCCATAGGAAAACAGGCAGTGGGTTGGATGTGATAGGCAGGTGGGAACCTCCTGACCTCAGGTCTGAGCTTCTATTCGTTGCTGACACTTAACGCTGGCAACTGGGTGACTTGTACTCCGCCAACAGGTGAGGACAATATGACAATATGACACAACTGGCTTAAGGCTCTGTCTACACTGCTGGTGTCCAAATTTTTAAGACAAAGGACCCACGAATGATCTATATTAAAATGACACACGTTGTGCGAGAAATGTGCCAGCCAGGCCCCACCTACTTCTGGACTGTTCCCTGCCGCTGCTGCACGCTCAGCTGGGCACGGGGGTGCAGCAAGGCCGGGTGTTGGGGAGACACGCTGTGCAAACCTCCGACGTGGCTGGCTATCGCGTGGCCCGGGAGGGCACAGTGTGACTGGAATTCCCGAGCTATGTCACTTCTGTTTGACGTAATAAAAAGGTGCCCACTTAAATGGCCACTTGGGAAACAGGCTGGTATATAATATACCTGTTGTGTCAATTATAACCAATTACCTTTTTAAAAAATAATCTCTGAACTTTCAACTGTTGTTACTAAGTTATTATACGATTCCGTGTTATGGATTATGGTAGCAAAAAACACATTTGCTACAAGCTCGATTTTTAGCAACTGGACTAATCAAACAGATCTGCTTGTAAAGTCTGACATTACTCTTACTATGCTGGCAAAGGTGGTGAACACCTATAATCCCAGCACCCTGGGAGGCTGAGGCAGAAGGATCACAACTTTGAGCCCAGTCTTGGGGACTTAAGTGACTTGGTGAGACCCTGTCTCAAAATGAAAATAATAAAATGCACTGGGGATATAGCTCAGTGCAGAGGCTCTGGGTTCAATCCCTGGCGCCAAAAAGCAAAAACGAAAACAAAAAACAAACATAAAACAGCAAAATGACATCTTTCCTTCGCGTACTCGAGGCGCTGGACTGCTTGCGGACCACATCCCTCGCAGCCCCGAATCAGCCTGACACTGACAGGTTTAATTCAAACCCGTATTTGTAGCTTCTAAAACACTGATCCTCAGACCGCTGTCTCATCACACACGTGTAGCAGTGAAAACAGAAGACCTAGTCGCGGCCCTCCTGGCAAAGGAACGGCTCCTTCGCCACCCTTCTTTAAAAACACAGGCCCGAGGGGCCCCACGCCCCGCCCGCTGCGCCCGCCCTGCCGGCGGCGGCGGGGACTACCTGTTGTAGGCCCGCTCTCTCTTGGAGCGCTCCAGGGCCTTGTCCATGGTCTTTTCACTCTCCCCGCGGCACTTGGGACAGTACCACTTGCCCTTCGGTTTATGGCTGAGCCCCACGCACGAGAAGTGGAACCACTCGATGGGGCACTCGTCGTTGTCGCAGCCGATCATTTCCCCGTAGGAGACCTGGTTGCACAGACAGTACGTGGGCTCGTTGGGGTCGATGGGCAGGTCGGCCGGCGACGCCTCGCGCTCCGCCTTGGCCTTGGCCCGCTTCTTCTTCTTGGAGGTCTTCGCCTTCTTCTCCTTGGGGGTCCCGGCCGTGCCGTCGTCGTGGTCGTGGTTGGCGGCCGCGTTCTCGCGGTTTTCGTTGTTGCGCTGCCGCCGGGACCGCTTGTTGTTGGGCTTCTCGGCGGCGCTGACGGCCTCGCTCTTGGACTTGTCGGGGCCGGCCTTGCCCACGGCGCCCGCCGCCTCGCCGGGCTCCTGGTGCTCGAAGAGCCCCGCGTGGCTGTCCACCTGGCGCGCGCGGTTCTCCACGAGCTCCACCATCTGGCCCACGATCTGGATCTTCTCGTCGCCCAGCTCCTGGCTCCGGATCAGCGCCCTCTGGATGCAGTGCAGCGCGCGCCGCTTCTGGGCTCCGTCCGGCTCGCGCCTGAACCGCTCGTAGTACTCATCCAGCTCCTTGAGGATCTCTGCAGCAGAGAGAGGGGCACCGGTCACACCGCGCGGCGAGGCCCGCCCTCACGCCTGCAGCCCCGCAGCACCAGGCATGGCTGGGCGCTTACGTCCCGCCTAGTGCGCGCCACGATCGGGCCTCATCCCCTTGTGCTGACACAAAAAAACTACCCGCTCAAAGCAACACTGAGGGGGCTGGAGGGAGGAATGAATGACACGGCAGTTAAAGCAGCGCAGGTCCTGAGTTCGATTCCCCAGCACCACATAAAGCTGGGTGTGGCGGCCCACGCCTGTAATTCCAGCACTCGGGGACGAGGCAGATGGACAGTTCTGAGTTCAGGACCAGCCTGGGCTACAGATACACAGCAAGACCCTGTCTCAAAACAAACAACCACTAAGAATCAACGTCCCTCCGGTGAGTATGGCTCGTATTAAGAATTCAAAAACAACACATGCTGGCGAGGCTGTGGCTCAAAGGGACAGTACTACATTGACCATGGGACTGGAAACCCACACGACCGCTAGGGCAAGCAGCATAGTGATTCCTGGCAAAACTGAAAACAGATATCCCATCTGACCCAAGGGATCGTCTCAAGAGTTCAAAGCCACCACACAGGAGTGCATAACCATGTTTAGTAGCACAACTCACACTAGCCAAATCCTGGAAGAAGCCAATGTGTCTATCAACAGATGAACAGATGAAGACGGGGTATATAAACACAGCAGAGGATTATTCTGCCATAGAGACAGGAAAGCGATGCACCTTGAGACCATGATGCTTGGCGAAATGCGTCAGACACAGAAGGTTATGTATGGCTTCTCTAATAGAAGAGAACTGAGAGATAAAAAAAGGTAAAAGGCAGATGGAAGAAAGTAAGAAGATAGACTTTGTGGAGAGCAAAAGGGGTGAAGGATGGGCTATGTAAACAAAAAAATTAAATAAAAAAGTTACCTGGCCCCAGCACTTGGGAGGCTGAGTCAGAATCAGCTTGGACTAGAGTGGCGAGACCTTGTAGATGACAGGCTGCCAGAGAAACTTTCTGCTATACAAATCCTACCACCTACAGGTCTTTTTTTTTTTTTTTTTTTTTTACCAGTTCTTTATTACTGAAAAACAATCCCTGGAGTTAAATGCAACCAAAGGTCCCTCTCAATGTGCCGCAGGAGGCTGTGCACAGCTCAAAAGCATGAAGGGGAAATTCAAGTTTAGGCGAAGTGTTTAGGTCTAAACATTTTCCCCCTATTAACAATTAGGTCTTATATTTCCATCTCTTCTATTCAAACGCTTTTCTAGTAACAGAAGGGCCATTTTTCTCCCAACGACTCACATCTGGAACACTAACAGATGCAGGCTGTGGCTCCCGATGGTCTAGTGCAAGGAGTTAAGACACTGAGTACAGACCTGCTGGATACTGTGACTTGGTTTACCCGTCACATCACGGTCTTCTTTGCACAGTTTTCCTTAGCACAACTGAAAGCACAGTTTGGTCATAATAAACTAGATAACCTAATCTAATGTAAAACAAAAGTGGTGGATTTTACTTTGCATCTATTGCATGCAACATCATTCTTACAGCCATAAAACCAACAATAAGAATATAAGGGGCAGGCTGGAGGAATAGCACAGAGGTTAAATTCTTGCCTAGCAAGCAGGAAGCCCTGAGTTCAATTCTCCAGCACCACATAAACTGGGTGTGGTGGCCCACGCTTGTAATTCCAGCACGCAGGAGGCTGGGGCAGGAGTACTGCTGTGAGTTCAAGGCCAGCGTGGGCTCCATAGTGAGATCAGGACCAGCCTGGGCTACAGAGGGAGACCCTGTCTCAAATAAATAAAGAAAGAAAGAAAGAAAGAAAGATATAAAAAACAAGAAACCCTCAATATTAAACAAACCTTCTTGGATAGGCTAAAAGATAGTACATGTTATTTTTAAAATAATACAAGTTGGCAAGTATAATTAGGCAACTTCTCAAGAAATAAAAAGCTGGTAATCTAATTAAAACAAAAACCCCTATATATTATTGCCAAAAGGCCATATCCAAATGCACAAAAATTCCCAAAGATGGGGCTGGAGGAGTGGCTCAGCGGTTAAAGCGCTTGCCTAGCAAGTGCTAAGTCAATCACTAAGTACCGGAGTTCCTCCGTTCCCCAGCACCACATAAGCTGGGTATAGTGGCACACACCTGTAAACCCAGTCAGTACTGGGGAGGGTGAGGCAGTAGGACTGCCGTGACTCTGAGGCTGCCCTGGGCTACATAGTGCGTTCAGGACCAGCTGCTTGGGCTAGAGAGGGAGACCCTGTCTCAAAAAAAAAAAATTCCCAAAGTTATTTTTATCAAACAACAAATAACATCAGATTTTTTTCTCCTGAAACCCTTTTGCAATCTTAAAGAACTACCTCCAGATTCTCAAAAGAAGTTGTATCTGGGGAGGGGTGGGAGTTAGAGGAAACTTCTAGGGGGTGCCGGCCACCACCCTTTCCAGAGCTGGTTCCAAACAGCTGCAAGACTTAAACCAGGCACCAGTACACCTGCCAACTTAGGACACCGTGGAAGGACATCTAACTAGTAAAGACTGTAGTCTAGGTTTTGATTAGATTTCCTAGAGGAACCAAGACTGCCGTGAGAAAGCCTCACAGTCCATCTTAATTCTACGAAGCAACCGATTCAATTAATTGTAAATGTTAAAATCTGAACAGACCAACAGATCCAACTTAGGAGAGATGTTAAATACAAGCTTGCGCGGGTAGAAGAGTTTAAAAGGGTATCAGGTTTCATTAACAACCGAACTTCTAAAGACAATACTAGCATTTCACAGAAGACAACAATTCTGATTTACAAGTCTGATCTAAAATACAATTAGCATACGGCAGCTTCCACATCACCAGCAAGCGCTCCCACGCTAACGAAGTCTCAGTCTCGTTTGTAGAAAACCAGGAAGAACTGTCACGTACACCATGACATATACTTCTCAGTTGGGCTGGGCAGTGTCAACACAGCCACCTGGACCAATGAGAGGCCACTGGCTGCCGGGCGCGGCGTTTTCAGCCGATCGACTCCCTTTCGGGCTCGGGTGGCACTGTCTCCTAAAAGCGCTGGGCACCGCAGCACCAGCATTAAGGAGGAACTGCGGCACCAAAAGAGAGCGCAGCGAAACTCAAATCTGGTCTGTCCGATGATTTAAGATGTATGTTAGTTTTACGTTAGGCTGCAGTGAAGCGCTTCATGAGGCACACGTCTCTTTTTTTATACGACTGAAAAAATAATTTCGCATTCTGAAATACAGTCTGCACTTGGCCAACTATCACCGTTCCTTATGGATTAATCCACAACGGATATGTCCCAGCCAGAGACAGACAAACGGGCTTAGCTGGCAAGAGGCAGGGTCTAGGAGCAAACGCCTGGTCGGCTAACGCCCCGCCGACCACACGCGGACAGCCAGGCGCACCGAGTCACGTCGGTGGGGGCGAAGGGCAGGTTCTTCACGCAGCGACAAGAAAATAAAGCGGCTTTCCGGTGGTGATGCGGACGCCGCCTTGCTGGCACCGGGGAAGAGAGATTCCACGAACCGAAACCCAAACCCGCAGCCTCACTCCGTGTCCTTTACGTATGGCCCAGACCCCAGCGGAGACACGGTCCCCGGTTCTTAACGACTCCCAGACATGCGCCATTGCAGCCGCAACTGAGCGGCGAAGCAGCCTGGACCTTCTGAGGGGGACCGGGGCCGAACCTGCAGATTGAATAGCAGCTGGGGCACACAGGCGCCGCCATAGGTGGGCAACCGGAAGTGGACCGGCGATCAAACGAGGTGGGCAAAGGCTGGACATTCGCCAATAAGAAGAGGACGAGGCGCTCCGCCCCGAGAGCCTCTACCTATGAGGACCCGCGAACTGAAGGGCGGAGGCTGGGAGAGGCACCAATTAGAGTGCAGGACTTGAGAACCGGGCCCGCCCCCCGAGCTCCAGAAGCCAACCCGAGGCCAGAGGCCGGGCGACCCGAACACATTCAAATAAACCCGACCTCCTCCTTCTGCCCGCCCCTCTCGGAAAGAGAGGAGAAAAAAAAAAGGGAGCGGAAACACAGACCCGTGCCACTCACCGAGCAAGGTCCGCCCTCATCCGGAAATGTGACCAATCATCCCGCAAGGGACTGATAAGGACATTCCACGGGGAACGTCACAACCAATCACAAGGAGTCTGAGGAGGAACGCTCTGCAATATGCTAATGACCTCCTATAAAAACCTCTGCGAAGCTACGTCTCGGACACAGCGCAGGGGCGCTTTTCCAGGGGAGGGTCTAATATGCATGTCGTGGCGATTAGCCGCGTTCCACTCCCCCCCGACTCTTCCGTTTCCCTACTGCGCAGCCCGGTAAATATTAGTAAACTCCGAACGACAGTCCACGTTCAAAACTGAGCCCTCAAGGCCTCGCCTGACCTCACCAGAAAGTTTCCCCAACAGCCAAAAATTCCCTGCGGGCATGAAGCCTCGGCCACTCTGGCGGCCCGATCTGCAGGGAGGGACCCACAGGTCCCCTCACCTGCCAGGTTCCTCCCCACGCCAGCGGCATGCCCGCGCCCCCCGAGCGCAGCACAGATGGGCTCCTTCCCGGCCTGCGCTCCTCCCCTTCTCTTCCCTTTCCACCAAACACCGAAAAAAGCCCTCGTCCTCCGCAAACTACATCGCCGGCGTCGCCTGTCGCCGTCGGCCCCGCTCAGCGCCCGGCAGCCAGGGAAGGCCGGTGGGGGGTGGGCGGGGACGGCCAGCGACCCCGAATCGGTCCTGCCCGGGACTTTATGTAACCCTCGGCTTCAGCACTGGGTGGGGGGCGGCGACGGGGGTTCGGGACGGCGTCGCTCCGGACCGGCACTTCGGCCCGCGAGAATCGCGACCCGCAGCCGCCCCTCCAGCTGCCCAGCCGGAGCCCCGCAGCCCTCCGCCCCGCGTCGCCGCCGGGCGCCCCCTCCCCGAGGACAGGGCCGAGCCCCGCGCCCCCTCCCCCTCGGCACCCGCCTCATCACTTCACTACAAAGAGGCGCTTTGGTCGCGCAGCCTTGCAGCGAGCCTCCCGCTCCTGCTTCCTCCGGGTCCCGGGCTCTGCGCTCGGGCACCGGACCTCGGCGGATCAAAGGCGCTCTAGCCCTTTTGTTCCTGTCCCGCCGAGGCCAGCTGCACCCCCCGGGAGTGGCAGGACCGGCCGGCCCCGGGGCGCCCGGACCGCGGGGATGGACGCGGCCGCCCCCGCCCATCCATCACCCTCCCGCCGTACCTTGGTATTTCGCGTCGATCTCCCGCATCAGCGAGACGTTTCTCTGCAGGTCGAAAGGCAGAGACTCGATGGAGTCCAGGTAATCCTCCACATAGTTCACCAGGTGGACCTGCTCTCCGTTGGCAGGGCTCAACATGGTTCACCCCGGCGGTCCCCGGCGACTCGGCGCGGCTTTCCGCTTCCTCCACCCCCCACCCCCTCAAAAACAGCCCTTCCAAATGCAAAGCTCGCGTTCTCCCGCGCCCCCGCCGTCGGCCCCGGCCGGCCGGCGGCTACATCGGCCGCCTGCGGGCCCTCGGTGGCGGAGGCTCCGGGCGCAGGCCCCCTCCCAGGCAGCGGGCGGGCGCGGGGGGCCGCGCGTACGAGCGCGCACACACCCGGGAGACGGCCGAGCGCCGCCCACCGCCGCCCGCTCAGGCCGCGGAGAGGAGCAGGGCAGGGCCGGCAGCGGGAACGGCGCACTCGGCCGCCCGCCGCGCCGCACTTGTCCAACGTGGAAAACCCAAATACCAGTTTCAAACACTTGGGAAACATTCAGCCCCGCGCGCAACGCGCATGCGCGCAGCACCCCCCTCTGGCCAGCTCCCCCCGGGCGGCGGCCCCGCCCCCGCCGCATTCGAGCCCCTCATCGTCCCCGGGCAGGGGGGCGGTGAGCCGTGGGCAGCGAGGCCAGGCTGCTGGGGGAGGGTGGCTTTGCCTGTCACTTGTGCTGAGGCGAGAGTCGCGAGGAGATCGCGGCGGGGCCCCGGGGTGGGGGGCGAGGCTCAAACTTTACTAGGAGTTTGGCACTTGCGCGAGCCTGATGGGCGGCGCTGCAAGCTGGCCGGGAGAAGCCCCACTGGCGGCCTGCTTCACAGAAAACCTGCCCGGGACCAGACGGGCCACAGGACCGCCGCCTCGGAGACTGTGACACACGCTAGGCCCCGCCTCCATTCGCCCAATGTTACTCTTCTCGCCCCTCCCGCCAGCGTGGAAGAAGTACAGCCCAGAACTAAACTGGCAACCCTGAAAGCCAACCCTCTCGCTCCCCTTACCTCTGCGACCAATCAGGCCCAAGAAGGGGCGTGGCAACAGTGGGTACCGCCTCCCGGGTTTCTAGTACTAGAAAGCCGAGTTCTCCCGGAGGCGGGCGGAGAAGGCGGGTTAAAGGGAGGTGGAAGTGATGGCGCATGCGCAGCGGAGCCGAAGGCGGCCGCGGGTCGCTGCGGGAGGCGGTCTACCGATCGTGCAGCGAGACCACCACTCCCAGCAGCCTTGGCGGCTCCCGCGCCTGCGCCTTTTGCCATTATCCTCCCTTTGTGTTGCCTCCCGCTGATCGGTTTGGAAAGGCTTGGAGACAAAGGGGTGAAAAGGGATCTGCTCCCTATAGCGGAGCCTCGGGCGAAAACGGACCAGAGGAGCGATGGCTGTGCTGACCCTTAGCCCTTCGCGGGCCTGCCCTGCAGCCGGCACTCTATTTCTGCCCACTTGGAAGGAACGCCAGCACCTGCGCTGCCAGTCGTGATCCTGCGCCCTTGGGCGTCCCGGTCCCTCTCTCGCCGTCCCCTCCCCCATGGCTCGCGAATTTGGGGCTTCCGGAGGATTCCAAGACCAGCCAGCAGTTGCCTAGACGACGGGCCGCGGCCCCTCCGCCCCCTTCCGGTCTAGGCCCCGCCTCTGGGCGTGGCCACTCCGGCCGCGGCTACTGCCGCCTTTGTGTGACAGGAAACTAGGTGTACCTCCGCGCGTTGCTGACTGAGGAGGTGTCCCGGGGCGACCAGCTGCGCGTCCACGCGTGGCCGTTCTCCTCCCCGGCCCCTCTGGCCTTCCGTCGTCTCCTCCGCCAGCCCGTCCTCCGTCAGCGACACCGGTCAGTCTCCTTTGGCCCTTCGCGGAGGGCTGTCTCGAAGGCTGTCCCTTGGCCCTGGAGGACTCCAGCGAGGACCTCCGCCCCAAGCTGCCCGCCGCGCCCCAGCGGCCTGTCTGCCCTGGCCTCCCCGCGCTGGGACGGTGTCGTGTGTCAGCCTGGCTCTCCCGGAATTACGCTGCTGCCAAACAGGACGCGCCGCTTCCGAGGCTTGAGCGGTGGTTGCGGTTTCGATGGGCACGGGCCATCTGTGTTTGTCCCATGGAACAGTATGTGACATCTGAAGCCACTTGGAAGTTTTGTTTTGGTTTTTGCTTGGTACTGGGGCTCGAGGCCTGGCCGAGTCGCATACCCAACCCACTTTATTTTTTTGACTTTGAGGCTGGGTCTTACTAAATTGCCTAGGGTGAGCTTGAACTTTAGCCCTTCTGACTTACCCGCCCAAACTGCTGGGATTACAGGTCTGTGCCACTGGGCCTGGCTGGATTGGAATTCTTGAAGCATATTCCTTGTAATCCCAGCAAAAATTTGGACTAAACTGGTAGAGCGTTTAATTTTTTTTCTTGTTGGTACGGGGGTCCAGCCAAAGAACTTCATACAAAGTGCCATCTCCAGCCTTTTTGATTTTGAAACAAGTCTTGCAAAATTGATTTATTCCCGAAGATGGGTTTAAACTTACCATCCTCCTACCTTAGCTTCCCAGGGCGCTTGAAGTACAGACGTGCCCCACTGGCCCAGCCAAAATGTGTCCTGCCCACGGAGGTGTCCATTACAGCCACGCCTAGCAGGTGTTATGTCCTGGACAGCGGCACAGTGGAGCAGGCTAGACTGAGGTGGTTTGTCATTCTACCTGGATGGCTGCCATTGGAATGTCGCTGCAGGGCCGAGGGACAAACACTGCTTACACACTGAAGTACGTGGATTTGGGCTGGGGCTCGGTGATCAAAGTGCTTGCCTAGCAGCCACGTGGTGAGATAGCCTCGGAGAAGTCATGCTGCAGTGTGGCCCCGCTTACCTTCCATGAGTCACAATCCCATCTGCTGATTATTTTGGTGTTTTGGTATGGGAATTAGACGCAGGGCCTTCACTCTCAGCCTCCAAACAAAATAAACTTCACAGACACATAAACCAAAGAGATGGGGCGGAGGAATAGCACAGCAGTTGGGGTGCTTGCCTAGCAAGCGCAAGGCCCCGAGTTTAATTCCCCAGCACCACACACCTACAATCCCTGAACTCAGAAGGCTGAGGCAGGAGGATTACCGTGCATTCAAGGCCAGCCTGGGTTCCATAGTGAGTTCAGAGTGAGACCCCATTTCAAAAACTAAGTAAATTAAACCAACAAGTCGTGTTTTATCCCCCTCCCAGGGGGAAGTAATTGGGATTGAGTGCCGTGCCTTCGTGCTCAGCTACCTTATCTCTAGCTTTTTTAATTTTTTTTTTTTTGAGATGGTCTCGTTAAGTCACTGAATTGCCCAGGCAAAGCTTAAACTTGGAATCCTCCTGTGTCAGCCTCCCAGAGTGTAGCTATTATAGGCCTGTGCCTTCAGGCCAACTCAGTTAGAAATACTTGGCCAGTGTCTACCACATGTCAGCCAGACTGTTTTATATCCTAGGAATGCAGGACTGAGGAAGCAGTTACCTTCCTTAAAATATCTCACCCTTCTGCTAAAAAGACAGGAAATGTTTTTATTGGCTTCATAAAGTAGAGCTAGGGGTATAGTCCAGTGGATACAGGGCTTGCCTAGCATGGGCGAAGGCCCTGAGTTCAACTCCCCAGGACCACCTAAATATTAGCCAGGTGTGCACACCTCTAATCCTAGCACTTGGTAGGCTGAGGCAGGAAGATTACCTTGAGTTTGAGGGTAGCCTGGGCTACAGAGTAAGACTGTGGCTCAAAAACAAACCAAAAACCTTAAAGTGGTTTTTCAAATAAATTGATACATAATTAACTGCAACCATGTACTTTTTTTTTTTTTTTTGTCTTTTTTTAAGACAGGGTCTCACTCTAGCCCAGCCTGACCCTAAACTGATTGGTGTAGCCCAGGCTGGCCTTGGACTCAGGCCAGTCAGCCCGCCTCAGCTTCCTAAGTGCTGGGATTACAAGCATGCGTGTCCAACACCCTGCTTTATGTGGTGCCAAGGAATTGAACTCAGGGCCTTAGGCTTGCAAGGCAAGCACTTTAACCACTATGCCATTCCTGGTTATGTACTTTAAATATGATACTTGGGTCTTTAGCCACTCCTGCTATATAAAAGTTAGCGAGGCACCTATAATCCCAGCACTAGGGAGGCTGAAGCCGGAGGATATATGGGAGTTTCAGGCCAGCCTGGCCTACATAGTAAGTTCAAGATCAGCTTGGACTACACAGGGAGACCCTTGTTTCAAAAAAAGTAAATTAAAATAAAATTTCACTTTGGGTTAGGGATATAGCCCAGCGGTAGACATTTTTCCAGACCCTGGGTTCAATCCTACCATCAGTTCGTGTACACATGCTTATACATGTATCTACATACCTACAAAATTTCTACCTCGAGGTGCTCAACTCTACAGGAGTAAAAGAGAGGAACATAGAATTCTTGGTTTGAGATGCTTAACTAGTAAATACTAATTAGTTTTTAACTTGAAATTCCTAAGCCTTAGGCTGTCATTATTCTACTTTGGTTTTATTTTATAAGATTTTTGCCCTCAAAGAAAATGTTATCCTGAAAACTAAATTTTGTCATCATTAAAGACTAAAAAATGTACCAGCCAGGTACGCAGGCCTGTAACCCCAGCACTCAAGAGGCTGAGACAGGAAAATGACTGGTTCAAGACCAGCCCAGCCAAATTAGCAATGTAATGAGACCCTGTCTCAAAATTTAAAGAAAAAGTGTGAGTTCAAGGCCAGCCTGGACCACAGAGGCTCTGTCTCAAAAAAAGTGGACTGGGGGTACTGGAGGAATAGCTCAGCAGTTAAAGCAGTTGCCAAGCTAAGTACCTGTGTTCAGTTCCCTAGTACCACATAAACTGATCGTGGTGGCACACGCCTGTAATCCCAACACTCGGGAGGCTGAGACAGGAGGATTTCTGTGAGTCCAAGGCCAGCCTGGGCTACATAGTGAGTTCGGGACCAGCCTGGGCTACAGAGTGAGACCCTGTCTCAAAAAACAAGTGGACTGGGAGGCAGTTCAGTGTGAAGGTCCTAGGCGCGAGCCCCAACGATACACACTTGGCACTGCAAAGCAGCACTCGTGGTGCTGAGAATTACTAATTTTAATTCGGTTCCTTGTGTAGTAGTGTGCTGGGATTCTCTTCCGAGGTTACGTGTACCACTAGGTCCCCCAGAACCTTTGCTTTTACCTTACTGCTCCGTGTTCAGAAACATGAGAACGCCAGAGGATGATAGTTTAATCTTCACTGTCTCCTGGGTTATGCTGCTGCTGTGTTGTTAATTCTCAGAGGCCTGAAGAAAGGGGGGAAGTGTGGCTGGAGGATGGCACAGTGGCTAAAGCACTTGCCTTGCCAGTGCAAGGCCCTGAGTTTAACTCTCCAGCAGCGCATAAAGCTGGGCGTGGCGGTGCACGCCTGTCATCTCTGTACTTGGGAGGCTGAGGCAGGAGGATTGCCGTGAGTCCAAGGCCATTCTGAGCTCCGCAGTGAGTTCAGGCTGGGCTTCAGAGCAAGACCCTGTCTCAAAAAAAAAAAAAAAAAAAAAGAGTGGAACCGCTGTCACATTACACACATTACATGGCTAATTTTCTGAAGACAGAAGATACCATTGTTCATTTAAAAGCCGCAGCCTCCCGTGCCGTCCTGTTAGGCCAGCTCGCCCACAGGAGCTGATCTGCAGCTGGCGCGTCTGTTTTCACAACTTCTGCGTTTCCTCTTTTCTTGAATTTGCGCGTCTTCACAGGCTGGAGTCCTGTGTTGTGTTCTTTTTCACCTTCTTTAAGTGCGAAGATCCGGCAGAGCTTTCTCTTTGAAGAATTTTTTCGACAAAAGTCTCACTCTGTAGCCCAGGCCGGTCCTGAACTCACTGTACAGCTCAGGCTGGCCACAAACTCACGGCAGTTCTCCTGCCACAGCCTTCTGAGTGTGGGGATTCCAGGTGTGCACCACCACACACAGATGATTGTCACACGGTACTGGGGAGGGCCTTGTGCTTGCTACGCAAATACTTTCTCTGTGGAGCCATGCCGCCAGCCTTCGTTGAGGTATTTTACTGTCCAAACTTTATCCTTCGTGGACAACGGGGGGGCTTCCTGGGGTACCGACTCAATCCTGTTCAACAGGCCCCTCTCAGACCTCAGTACAGGCCACAGCGAGGCCAACAAAATCCATAATCAGGCAGGGGCGAGGCTCAGCTGTTAAAGTGCTTGCCTAGCAGCACAAGGCTTTGAGTTTGATTCCCAGCACCACATACAGGCTGGTGCCCCAAGCCTGTATTCCCAGCCCTCCGGAGGCTGAGGCAGGAAGACTGCTGTGAGTTTAAGGCCAGCCCGGACTACCTAGTGAGTTCAGGACCGCCCTGCACTGCAGAGTGAGACCCTGCCTCAAAAAAAAAAAAAAAAATCATAATCTAGAGTACTTGGTGAAAGAAACACACTGCCCTGGAAATGACACAATTATGAAATGCCATCAGCAGCAGCGGAAGTGACGGCATTTGAGGGGCAGTTACAGCAGCCCGGATGATGGGCAGTGTCTGCCGATGTCACGCACCAGGTGCTGGCACTTTCGTTACCGTAGTCTGCATCTCACTGCAGAGCTCAGTAGTTAGAGCGTTTGCCTCGCCGGTGCAAGACCCTCAAAAAAAATTCCACGCAGTTCAGCTCAAACCAGAACTGCCCAGCTGGACTCAGCAGTACCTGGGGGATGCTCTCATTTCGATTTAACTTTCGGGAGAACACTAAAGCAAACAGAGAAGGAACTCGAACTGTGCTGTTTTGAGGACTGCAAAAGCAGATTAGTGGTGTCATTCGTTTTTTTGAGATAGGGTCTTGCTCTGTAGTCTGGCTAGTCCTAAGCTCACTATGTAGCTTGGGCTGGACTCAAACTCGGGGCTCTCCTCCAGCCTCAGCTTCCCAAGTGTTGGGATTACAGGCGTATGCCACCATGCCCAGTTGATGGAGTGTTGGGGAGTCTTGTGCTTGCTAGGCAAAGGGCTTTAACCTCGGAGCTATGCCCAGCCTTACTCTTATTTTTTGTTTTGCTTTTTTTGAGACAAGGTCTCTCTCTGTCATCCAGGCTGGTCCTGAACTAGCTATGTAACCCAGGCTGGACTTGAACTCAGGGCAATCATCCTGCCTAACTTCCTGAGTGCTGGGATCACAGGTATTTGACGTCACTCCTGGCACAGAGATTTTATTTTTTCTGCAAGGTAGCAGTGCAGGCACGTTCGTCAGAGGGCCTCTCAGAACATTTTTGTTCTCCAGAAATGGATGATAGAAATTTTAATTTTTTTGTGGAGGCCTATTGAGACAGGGTTTCACTCTGTAGCTCAGGCGGATCCTGAACTTACTGGTGTAGCCCTGGCTGTCCTTGGGCTCAGGACAGTCCCCCTGCCTCAGCCTCCAGAGTGCTGGTATTACAGGCATGTGCTACAACACCCAGCTTTATGTGGTGCTGGGGAATCCAAACTGCTGTGCCACTCCTCCAAGCCCCCTTTTCACTGTGACAGAATCTCACTGATTTGCTAAGTTGCCCAGTTTGGGCTTGAACTTGGGATCCTCCTGTCTCAGCCTCCCAGATTGTTTATGATTACAACCTGAGCCAATGGCCTGGCTAAAATTTTTATTCTTAAAACGAACCCCAAATGCACTTTTCCTGCTCTGTACATCATCCCTAGAGGTGATCTTTCAGCAGGAAACAGTTTGGAGGTGCACTAGGGCTGTGGGTACAGACACGGAGTGGGCGTGTGCAGAGTTGGTTTAAGACACGGGCTGTGTGCACCGCTGTACACACTGTTTTGGGGTCAGCTGTGCTGTGTTGGGGTGCAGTACTGATAGAATTCACATGCTCAAGCCCTACCTGATGGCGCAGGCCTGGCATCCAAGCACTCTGGCAGGTTGAGGCAGTAAGATCTCCACCTTCAGCCCTGCCTGCGCACCTTAGCAACTTAAGAGAAACTCTGTCTAAAAACTAAAAATTCAAACGGGTTGGGAAAACAGCTGTGAAGGCCCCGGGCGCCGCCGCCAGTAAAGCAAAACAAAACAAATTACCAGAAACAGAAACAAAACAGCAAACAGCACCCGACGCGTTGTGCGTTTGCTTACTACCATCATGTGGGCGTCCTGTGTGCATGTTGGGGTGCGGGTACTGGGGCGAGCGGGCGAAGTCGCAGCGGCGAGCGCCTACGCCGCCACGTGGGGAGGGAGGCCACCGGCTTCCGGCCGGCGCTGAACGCGGGCCCGGGCTCGCACGGCGTCCCCAAGGACGCCCAGCGGGCCGGCGCTGAGGACAAGGCACCGCCGCCGTCCCGCCTCTTCCTTCCAGCGCGTCCCGACGAGGGCCCGCCCGCTCCCATCCGCGGGGCCCCAGCCTCGCCCGCAGGACGCGAGCCAAGCCCTGCGAGCGGCCGCCCCCCTCCCGGAAGGCCGCGGGCGGAGACAGAGGGGGTGTGGCCTGAGCGCGGGGCGGGGCCGCCGTGGAGACCGGCGTGACCTATGGCGGAAGGGGCGGGCCGGTGGGCGCGGCCTCCGGCGGATGGGCCTGTCCTCGGGGGGCGTGGCCTTCGCGGGCGGCCGCAGCGCCTGGCTGGCTTCCGTCCCGGCCCGGGCGGCGGTATGCTGTGGTCGCGCCGGCGCCGCCTCGGCAGCCCGCTGCTTCGTGCCGCCCTGGGCTTCAGGCTGGGCCGCAGGTGGTGCGGCCCCCCGGGCCGGGCGGCGTGCACGGAGCGCGGGCGGGCCTGGCTGCGGCCGGTGGGGTGCGACACGGGCGTGCAGGTGTATAATAGCCGCACCGGCCGGAAGGACCCGCTGATCGTGGAGCGTGCGGACGCCGTCACCTGGTGCGCGGGCCGGGGTTCCTGGGGGACGGGCCCGCGGCGACCCAGGCTGGGAACCTGACCGGCGGGGGCGCGATCGCGACCGCTGTAGGCCCTCTCCGCTAGCCGGACTCACGAGACGGATCTTAACTCTGCTTCCAGGTACAGCTGCGGACCCACTGTGTATGATCACGCTCACCTCGGCCACGCGTGGTGAGTTTCCTGGGTTGGATTTTTCACGCGTTAAGGGACTTTTTTTTGAGACAGCGTCTCGCTCTGCAGCCCAGGCTGGTCCTGAACTCACTGTGTAGCTCAGACAGGCTTTGAACCGACGGCAGTCCTCAGGCCCTAGTGCAGAGATTACCGGGTGCGCCTTCACCCGGCGTATGCGGAGCTGGGGAATGGAACCCGGGACCGTGCTTGTGCCAGGCGAGCGCTCTAACTTCTGAGCTACGCCCCCAGCCCCAAGATTAAACCTTTAAAAAGTTTTTTTCTGACCTCTCTCCGTTTCCGGCGCCTGGGTCGCTCAACGGCTCGCTTAGCCCTGCTGGGCATTGTACCCATTCCACGGGAGGGGACCCTCCGGAGGCACTGCGAGACAGCGCGGAGTGCCCGATTCGGAGCCCGGTGTGTGCTGCTGGGTTGAGCGGCCGGGAGGCCCATGGGGGCGCGCTGCTGGTTCCCCTCAGTTCTCCGCTTCCCAGCCTTGGTCCGCTCGCGTCACGGCCGAGCCGCATCTTGCCTGTTTTTCTTGTGGTTTTGGACGTTGAGCCCAGGGCTTCCGTGCCGAGCCACGTCCCCAGCCTTTCTTTACTGTGGGTAGGAGATCCTGGGGAATGAACACAGGGCCCTTGCCCTGCGCTACATGTGTGGCCCCGTGTTATTGTTTATTCAAGACCGTGCCAGGCAGGAGCTCATAGAGTGCTGCGTAACCCCTGACTGGGGACGGTTGTGGGAGCTTCTTGCTTTCTGAGGACCCGCTTAGGGTCTGGCCTCCTCTGGCCACGCCACAGAGGTACTGTCTCCAGCCTGTCCCGTCTTCAGCTCTTCCGAATAGATGCATTTCTTTGAATTGGGCGTCGAGCCCAGGGCCTTCACACTGAGTTACATCCCCAGCCCATTTTTAAGTTTTGATTTTGAGGCAGACTCCATAAGCCCTTACTAACTTGCTCAGGCGGTCTGCCTCAGCCTCCCAGCGTGCTGCGATTGTGGGCCTGAGCCACTAGACTTGGCTTTTTCTAATATTTTTATATTATCTTGCGCATGTCTTTTTTTCCTTTTTTTTTTTCTTTTTGAGACAAGGTTTAGCTCTGTAGCCCAGGCTGGTCCTGAACTCACTATGAAGTCCAGGCTAGCCCTGGACTCATGGCAATCCTTCTGTCTCAGTGCTGGGATTAGAGGCATGTGCCACCATGCCTGACCTTATGTGGTGCTGGGGAATCGAACTCAGGACCTTGCACTTGCTAGGCCAGCACTCTCACCTCGGTCCTATTCCTCCAGGCAAAAAACCAAAATCATATCCTCTCTGCAAAGGTAGGAGAGCAAGCAGTTTTGTTATTGAATAAGCATTTATTTACCAGAACGAGAGCTACTAAAATATTTGCAAAGACAAATCTTGTTCCTACCTGGGCCCAGTGGTGGGGGCCTGTCATCCCAGCGCTCTGAGAGGCTGAGTTTGTAAATTTGAGTCCAGCCTGGGGAGCTTAACAGCTTTACAAGACCCTGTCTGAAAATCAGAAATCAAAATGAACTGGGGATGTAGCTCAGTGCAAAGGCCCTGGGTTCCATCCCCAGTATTACAAAAAAAAAAAAGTTATGTAGCAAACTTCTAAGTTTTTTTGGATGTGTGTGTGCATTTTGAGACAGGGCTTCACTCTAGTCCAGCCCAGGCTGGCCTAGACCTCACAGCATTTCTCCTGCCAGCCTCCCAAGTGCTTGAATTACAGGCGTGCACCACCATGCCGGGCTTGTGTAGGGCTGGGGAATCAAACCCAGTTCCTTGGGCTTGCTAGGCAGATGCTCTAACCTCTGGGCTGTTCATCCAGCCTCTGTGTATGGTTTTAAAATCAAGGGTAACACTGATGATTTTGGTGTATTTCCAGCTCGTATGTTAGATTTGACATCATTCGAAGGATTCTGACGAAGGTGTTTGGCTGCAGCATTGTCATGGTGATGAACATTACAGACGTGGACGATAAAATCATCGCAAGGGCCAGCTCGGTGAGTCGGCACCGCCGCCGGTGCCTTTGGCAGTTGTATAAGTAGTGACTCTCCCTGGCAGTCCCCGTATGTGCCCTGGGAGCGTCATTAGGAAACTAAGGGCAGATTATCAGAGAAATCTTTGTGGTCCCTGTAAAGGCGGTAAAATCTGTGGATGGTCAGGGAAGCCTGTGCATCTGGTGAAGTCCAGTTAGAGTCCCTTGCCTCTTTCCCGGCCCTCACCCTGTGCAGACCTAAGGTGACCTGCTCTGTCTGCTCTGGCACTCAGACCTCTGGTTGCTTTTTTTTTTTTTTTTTTTTTTTTTTTTTTTTTTGAGACAGGGTCTCGCTTTGTAGCCCAAGCTGGTTCTGAACTCACTATGGAGCCCAGGCTGGCCTTGGACTCACAGCAATCCTCCTGCCTCAACCTCCCAAGTGCTGGGATTATAGGCCTGTGCCAACATGTCCGGCTTATGTGGTGCTGGGGAATTGAATTTGGGTACTTAGTGCTTGTGCTATGAATGCTGGGCCCTTCCTCCAGCCCACCACACATGTTATATTCATCCTGCACTGTGTTTCTATTATCGTTGCATTGTAGTGATGAGGGCATCACAAAGACCACCATACAAAATATAAAAGTTTGTTTGCTCAGGATTGTAAGCTGGGCATGGTGGCACAGGCCTATAATCTCAACACCCTGGGAGCCTGAAGCAGGAGGATCATAACTTTGAGCCTACCCTGGGCAATTTAGCAACTCAGCAAGACCCTATTTTAATATTAAAAATGAAAAAAGGCTGGAGATGTAGCTTCATCGGAGGGCCCAGGGGTTCAGTCCCAAGTACCTCACATGCACACATATACAGACATACACGCACACAGGAACTGTCAAAACAATTTCCTTTCTATTTTATTGACATAAGTTCTTGCTGCGTATGGTCCAGGCTGCCCTGGAATACCTGGAAGTCCTCCTGCCTGAGCCTTGTCTCACCTCCTACTGAGTTTTGGGATTACAGGTGTAATCCCAGGTGTTGCTGCCTCACCCAGTACTTGGAGGTCCAGCCTTGCACCTGAGGCGAATGCACCACCCCTGAGGCACACCCCCAGCTCACACACAGTTTCTGAGTTTTATTATTTATTTATTTATTGAGACAGGGTCTCACTATGTAGCTCAGGCTGGTCCTGAACTCACTACTGAGCCTAGGCTGGCCTTGGACTCACAGCAGTCCTCCTGCCTCAGCCTCCCGAGTGCTGGGATCACAGGCAGGCCCACCACACCCAGCTTACGTGGTGCTGGGGTACTTAATGCTTGACTTAGCTTGCTAGGCAAATGCTTTACCTACTGAGCCATTCCTCCGGCTCTGTGGCTTCTGTATGGTGCTGGGGCCTTGCACATGTCAGGCAAGTACTTTAACTACCGAGCGATGCCCTCAACCTCCAGGCCTGGCTCATCCTAACAAGTGCGTGCGTGTGTGTGCGTGTGTGTGTGTGCGTGTGCACGTGTGTGCATGTGTGTGTGCATGTGTGTGTGTGTGTGTGTGTGATTGGAAATCTCAAGTCCACAGCCTTTGCGGTCAGCTCCGTCCCCCTCCCATTTGGTTTTATTTTTGAGACAGGGTCTCGCCAAGTTGCTGAGTTGCCCAGGCTGGTCTTGTGATCCTCTCGCCTCAGTCTCAGAGCGCCAGGATGGCAGGCCTGCGCTCGGCCCAGCTGGTTGCCCCTTTTAAAGCTAGGAAAATTGATGCCAGCTTCACATGGAAGAACAAGGACTAGGAAAAGTACCTCGGAACAACCCTGAGAAGGGCTGTATCCGATGCTGCAGTATCCGGCGCTACGGCAAATTGTTCCTAGAGTTTTTCTTGGCGGGGACCCAGCGTTTTCATGGTGGAGCCGACTGACAGTGGTAGCGCCTGCTATTCACAGGGTGGAAGTAAGACAGTGTTGAGATGCCTGTTGCCCGTGGACGCGCTCTCCATCACCCCAAAGCACCCTTGGCCCCTTCTTCCCCCTCATACCTAAGCAGCTAAGGATTTGCCTTCTGTCCCTACTAATGCCTAGGCATTCTGCCCTGCCAGGAGTGGCTGGCAACCTGTAAGCCAGCTGCTGCAGGAGGCTGAGGCAGGAAGACCGAAAGTTTGAGGTCAGCATCGGAACAGTAGTGAGGCTTTGTCTCAGAAAGGAAAAGGGGGAGATAACACACTTTGCACACAGCACAGGGGAACAGCAGCCGCGCAGAAATCACGCAGAAGTGCGCACTAAGTCACGGAGGGGGATTTGCCGGGACCCGTGGCATTTCAGATCCCCTGGGCAGGTCGCGGTGTACTGTCCAGTAACAAGTGAGGACAGCTGGCTGGCCATCTGGAGGGAAGAATCCAGAGTGGGACGGGGCCTCCAGGCTGAATCTGCAGCACATCAGAGATTTACATCTGAGAGGCTGAAGCCACAGAAAACAGGAGAAGCCCTGGGGGCTCCAGCGACGTCCTCTGGGGAAGGTTTTTTTTTTTTTTTTTTTTTTTTTTTTTGAGATGCTGTGAAGTCCAGGCTGGGCCTGAACTCATGGTGTAGCCCAGGCTGGCCTTGAACTCCATGAGTCCCTTTGACTCCACCTCCAGTACAGGCATGTATTACCATAAAAAATCGGGTGATATAGCTCAGTGCAGAGGTGCCGGGTTTGATCCTCAGTATGGCAAAAATATACTGAAAAAATTAAGACTTAGAGCAGATGACAGGTGAATTTCTTTAATATTAAAATAATCCTTACAGGTGGTGCCCAGTAGCACGAGCCAGTAATCCCAGCACTCTGGGAGGCTGAGGCAGGAGGATCACAAGTTTCAGCCCTGGGAAACTTACCCTGTCTCAAAATCAAAAATAAAAATAAGCTGGAGATGCAGCTTAGTAGGAAGGCCCTGGGGTTTCATCCTCAGCAGCACAAAAATAGATAAATAGTAAAAAAAATAAATAAAAGAAATAAATGAAAAAAGTCAAAGGCAGAGCCAGTGCCACGCTGCAGCGGGCCTGCGGCCGACAGCCTGCACTTGCTGCTGCGGTGTGAGCTTTTCTTGTCTAGTATTTTCTAGGTCCCCTGAAGCTGTGTTTGATTCTGTCTCTAAAAAAGAAAGAAGGAAAGAAGGAGTCAAGGGCAGAAAAATGGCCCGCATAGTCTGGGCACGCCTGCGGGAGGTTTCTCTTTATTCTGGTTTTGTTTTTTCCTCTCCTGAACTTCAGGAGATATGGCTGGAGCTCAGGTTCTGGGATGTGAACCAGATGGGTCTCCACCCATGGTGGAGGGAAATTCCAGTTTTTCTTGCACTGGGGATTGAGCCTAGGGCTTTTGCTGTCTCCATCCCCAGCCTTTTTTGTGTTTGATATTGAAACAAGGTATCACTGAATTGTTAAATTGCCCCCAATGCCCCCGAGACTTGGAATCCTCCTGCCTCAGCCTCCCAGGGGCCTGGGATAACAGGCCTCCACCAGCACACCTGGCTTGTTTTGTAAAATTATATGATGGAATCATGACGTTGACATTCTTTTTTTCAACTGTAAGCAGAAAAACCAAGTGAGTAAGCCTTAGGACTGGGAAAGCCACAGGTGTAGGCCAAGGCCATCGCGTCACGTCCTCCATCCGGGCAGCATCCAGCCGAGGCCCGGCTCCCTGGGCGCGCACTTCCTCTGCTTCTCGGGCTGAGGTTGGCGTGGCTCGCCCCTGTGCCCACGTGGCTGCTAATACTGCCTCGTCCTCCCAGATGGACATGTCGCCTGTGGACCTCGCCAGGGTGTATGAAGAGGATTTTAAGCAGGACATGGCAGCCCTGAAGGTAGGGCTGACCCATGTCTGTGAACAGCCTCGCTGGTGCGTGAGGGCCTACCTACCCCCAAGGGCTTGGGACCCCAGGGATAGGCACACGTGGGTGGCCCAGAACGAGGTCGGGGTTCCTGCAGCGTGGTCCGAGGCAGGGCGGAAGCAGTGTCACCTGGCTACGACATTCTGGTTACCTTTTTTGTGCTACTACGGATAGAGCCCAGGGTCTTCATACTGAGCTATATCTGCAGTCTGTTTTTAGCTTTTGTTTGTTTAGTCTTGCTTTGTTTAATTTGGGGAGATGATCTCGATAAATTGCCTGGGCTGGGCTCAGGTGGGCTTTTTCTTTTAGCACTGGGGATTGTGCCCAGGGCTCCATGCAGAGCTGCCATCCCAGCCCATTTTTATTTTTGTTTTATTTCCCACCATTTTTATTAATATATATGTGATGCGTAGTGTTTACAAGGAAATCGGGTATTCTGCGCACATATATACCGTCAACTTTATGGTCCCTTCCTATTCTTGGCCCTCCTGCGCCCTCCCCATCCTCCTACCTCCCTCTATCACCCATTTTATTCTATAGAATGCCTATATTCTGGTTTGTTTTTTCTTGCTGTGTAGCTCAGGCTAATCCTAAACTTACCATGGAGCCCAGGTTGGTCAATCGGCCTGTCTCAGCCTCCCAAGTGCTGGGATTACAGGTGTGCAGCACCAAGCCCCGCTTACGTGGTGCTGGGGAATTGATCTCGGGGCTGTGTGCTTGCTAGGTAAGCGCTTTAACCTCTGTGCCATTCCTCCAGCCCCTATTTTTGATTTTGAGACAAAGTCTTGCCAGATCTCCACGTTGCCCAGGCTGGGTTTGACCTTGCGATCCTCCTGCCTTGGCTTCCCGAGTGCTGGGGTGACAGGCCTGCTCCCTCTCACACTCAGTTGACCTGGTCTGTCTGAAGCATGTATGAAAGAGGTGCACATTCCCGACGCCAGGGTTGGTGGTGGGTCTGACCGATTTGGTTATAGCTTGCTGGGAAGTGATACAGGGAGACCAGCTCACGCCGAGTTGCCTGTAGCAGCTGTGGCCCCGAGTGGCCGTCCTCCCTGGGCCTCTGACTCTGGCCACGTGGCCCCTTCTTTCTGCCTTCCAGGTTCTCCCACCCACAATGTACCTGAGAGTCACGGAAAATGTTCCCCAGATAATTTCTTTCATTGAAGGACTCGTTGCCCGCGGGCATGCTTACTCCACGGCTAGAGGTACGGTGCCCTTGGTCAGTGCTCCTCACAGGCCTGGCGGGAACCCAGGTGGGCTGCTGCGAAGCTGGGCTGCGAGCTGGTGGCTGGACTGTCTCTGAGGCCGCCTCCCGCGGGAACACACCGTCCTGGCCCGGGAGCGCCGCCGGGAGCGTTACCCTCAGGTGTCAGGGGACGGAGGCGGTGGCTGTGTGCTCGCTGTGGCCGCCTGTCACCTTTGTGTAGGGACTTTTAGGATGAAAATTTGGGGACCAAAACAGAGCCTGTAGAGACCTGCGCCTTCAGCAGCGTGCCCAGCCTGCGGCCAGCCAGCTCTTAGATGCTTGTGTTTTCTGTGAGGAGGAAGCATCTTAGCTGGTCATGGTGGCGCAGGCCTGCCATCCCAGCCCTCTGAGAGGCCGAGGCAGGAGGGTCGCTCGAGGGTGTTTGAGCCCACCTGAGGCATCATAGTGACTTGGCAAGACCCTGTCTCAAAAGCGAACCATGGACTGGATCATAGCTCAGTGTAATGGCCCGGCTCCACCCCCTCCCTCCCCGGCTCCACCCCCTCCACCCCCGGCTCCACT
>PVKB01006044.1:0-75950 GCA_004027205.1 Ctenodactylus gundi | reverse complement strand
GCCTTAACTAGGGGGTCACCCAGAAAGAGTGAGGGAGTAGAAGAAGGATATGGGGCTTGCCAATCAGCAGTTCCTCACTGGACAAGGTGGCGGGAGGTGTGCCTGCCTCTCAAATGCCATCTAGCGTGAGCTAGCAGTGAAGTGTGCTTCTACTGGGTTGTCCCGGACTAGTGGCTTCAACCCAACCTGAATCCCCTACTGGTAGCAGCATATATTTACATCCAGGTCCCATCCCATTGATCAGCCCCTTCTGGATCCAGGTATGGAAGTGTGGTAAGCCCTTACTATGCACCTGTAATCCAGTTTACATGTCTGTAACCCACCCCTCTCAACTGGGCCCCAATCTCCCAGCAGCACATGGTTCCAAAGACAATTCATAACATTCAAATACATGAGACTTTTGGGGACATTCCAGATCCAAATGACAATACATAGGCTATATAACCCTATGTATATAACCCTATAAAGGAGCAGACATGGGTAGAGAATGGGAGTAAAGTGTAATTATCTTAAAGAATTACTTCTTCAGGCTGGAGGCTCAGCCCAGTGATTAGAGCATGTCTTAATTACTTTCGCATTTCTAGGACTGAATACCTAACATGTACACCCTAAGGGAGGAAAGATTTATTTAGCTCACAGTTACAGAAGGTCACAGTCCATTCACTAGCAGCTAGCAATGGTGGAAGCACAGATGGTAGCCTGGCTTGTGGGAAAGCTATTTACAGCATGGCAGACAGGAAGCCAAGTAAGAGAGAAAGAATGGAGCTACTGTGTACCCTTCCAGGTCCTGCCCCAGGCATCCATCCATTCCAGGACAAGCTATAGCATTCCAACCCTTTTGATCAGATCCAACCTCTTAACAGCATATGATACCATAAGTATTCTACAACATCCAAATACATTAGGCTTTGGTAGGACACTTCAGATCCAAAATACAACATTCCACCCTTGGCTCGCCATTTCTTTATGCAAAATGCATTTAGTCCTTTTCTCAGAGTTGCCAAAGCCTTAACAGTTCTAGAACTGTTAAAAAGTCCAACTCCAAAATTTCCTCTGAGATACAAGACAAACTCTTAGTCATGAGCACCTGTGAATATCAAAAGTTAAATACTTCCAATATACAATGGCACAGAGTAAACATTCTCACTCTAAACGGGAGGAACAGGAAGATAGAAAGCAATGGGATCAAACAAGTTCAAAACTCAGCAGAGAAATGGCTAAATTCTCCAATTCCATTGAGTCTATGCAAACTATGATGAGACGTGAGCTCCAAAGGATATGGGTGGTTTGATTTCTACAGTATTGCCTCTGGCTGTAACTTTCATAGCTTCTCTTTTACACTGTCTCTGCTCACAACCTGTGACTTTTCTTGGCAGACAATCCATGTTCCTGGCATTCCCAAATTTCTGCAGCCTCCACTGCACCTCAGGCTTCTCCTTCACAACTTCATGCCTTGCCCTACCAGGAATCTGGGTGGAAGTCTCCATGATCCCACAACTCTTGCATTTTGCATGCTTGTGAAACCAGTACCTTGTGGATGATTCAAGGTGTGTCAATGGTTCAATTGTCTGGCTCCTTTGGATAATGGCCACTAAGGCCTGTGAGTGCTTAGATGCCTGAATTCCTTGGGGATTTAATTTTGTAGGTTGCCCTGCAGGACACCCTGGATATCTTTTCAAAGCAAAATCTTTTGCTTTTCTACCTTTAATTGGTAAAAGGTAGAAGCGTACTGTTCCTGAGACACCCTCAGGTCATCCTTTTTAAAAATATAGATTTAATTCTAAGTACTGGGCTTCATTCTAATGCTAATCTCTTTAACACCCATATAATCTACTCTCTACTTTAGGGTAACAATCTTTCTGGAAAAATTGCAAACTTTTCAAGTCTATCTTAGTAACTCTTTCATTGATGGGACAGAATACCAGATATCCACAATTTTAGGGAGAAAGGATTTATTTTAGCTCACAATTGCAGAAGGTCATATAGAGAGGTAGAGGTACAGGTGGGATACCAGGAGATGGTGGAATCACATGGTGGGGCCAGGCCTGGAGCTGGACCAGGAGGCAGGGGTCCACACAGCATGGCAGAACACAGCCAAGTCTGGGAAGAGTAGATTAGCACACATTCATCTCTGCCAAGCCCCAGCCATCCACACCTTTCAGTCAGGTCTCACCTTCAAATAGTAAACCATATCCACAGATACCTGAGGCTTTTGGGGGGCACTCTGAATTCAAACCACAAAATTCTTCCCTTGGCTACCAAAAGAATCATGTTTACCTCTTTATGCAAAATGCATTTAGTCCTTGTATAAGAGTTGCCAAAGTTGTAAACTACTAACAAGTCCAAAATTTTCTTTGAGCCACAAGGCAAACTGTCAGTCATAAGCTTCTATGAAAACCAAAGTTAATCACTTTCTAACATACAATGGCATAGGGCAATATTTTCATTTTAAAAAAAGAGGAATAGGAGGGTATAAAGTAATTAGACAAAAATAAGTTCTAAACCTAAAGGGCAAGTGTTAAATCCTGTAGCTCCAAGTCTAGCACCGGGTTAAATTGTGTCTGGATTTGAACTCCAAAGTGCTCGGGTGGCCTCGTCCACACGGCACTGATGTTGGCTGCAACCTCCATTCAGCTGACCCCACCTGCGGCCTTTCTCAGGAAAAGATCCATGCTCCTGGCTTCCTCAGTTTTGGGGGATCTCCACTCCACCTTAGGGTTCTCCTTCACAATTTCATACATTGGCCACTAGGAACGCATTGCCTGTCCTCCAAGGCCTTTTTCTGACATCTGGATGGAAGTTTCCATGACCTACAACTCTTGCATTCTACAGGCCTAGAAATCCAGGAATGCATGGGTGTTGTCAAGGTCTGCAACTGGCTTGAGCAGTAGCCTTATCCCCTTGGGCAACCACTATTGAGGCCTCCAACTTCCTGAACTCCAAGTGGTTCTCTCTTTGACACTACAGGCTGCCCTGAGGTATACTTCTCAAAGCAAAGTCCTTTGCCTCTTCACCCTTAAGAAGGTAAAAGATGGCGTTTTTGCCTACTTTTGAAATGCCCTCAATGCATCTTTCACATAGTCCTGAGTGTGAGTACTTGGCTTCTTTTTAATGCTTGTCACGGTTTCTATCTGGAGTGTTCCCCCAAAAGCCTCATGTTCCTGTGGATACTGTGAACTCTTGAGAGTTGGGGCCTGGCTGAAAGGAGCAATACTTGGGACTTGACCTGGAGGTGTGTGTGCTGGTTCCAACTTTCCTCCCAGTCTGGTCTCAGTTCTGCCATGCTGCTGTGAGGATCTCTGTCTCTGTCTCTGGAGATTTGACTCTGACTCCTGTTCTGGCTTTAGCTGTGGTCTCACTATGTGATTCCACCATTTTCCAGCTGCCCACCCATGAATGTACTGAGATCAACTGAACTGTGTGCTAAAATAAATCTTTCCTCTCCTAATTTGTGAATGTTAGTTATTCTGTCCCAGAAATGAAAAAGTAACTAAGACAATGCTGATCTTCTTAACTTCCCTGTGCTCTTTGTTTGGCTTCACTATTGCAGGCCATTTTAGTCTGATACTGTAAAATTTTTATACCATTTTTTCTCTGCCATTTTTCCTGCATTTTGCCATAAAATTGGGTAAAAGCTACAAGCAGTACCCAAGTGGTAGTGTGAATATTGGGTTGCCTTGAAATTTCTTTCTCCAGATTCACCACCCTAAATCTCAATTTCAGGTAAACTCTCTGGATAAGGGCACAATGTCAGCAAACATTCTCCCAGAGAATAGCACACATGGTTTTAAGACAACTTTCCAATATAGTTCTCCTTCTCACCTGAAACTTCTTGAGCCTAGCCTTTCTAAACAATACTTCTATTGGCATTCTGGTCTTCTGAGCTCCAACCAATGTCTCCATCAATCTCTGCTCCGAGCACTGCAAGGCTTCTTGATCTGGCATCCTCAGACCTTTCCAAATTCTTCCTACAAACCGATTTGAAAGGCTTCCAAGATAAATTAACAGCAACAATCCTTTTCTGGCTCCAATTTCTGTTTTAGTTACATTTATTTGCTGGGACAGAATACCTGACATCCACAACTTTAAAAAAAGAAAGATTTATTTCAGCTTATAGTTTTACAAAGTCACAGTCCATTCATGGGTGAGTGGACCAAGAAATGGTGGAATCACGTGGTGGAACTGGTACTCCAGCTGGACCCTGAGACAGAGATTCTCATGGTAGGGCAGAATACAGCCAAGTCTGAGAGGAAGGCCAGAACTAACACACAACCCTCCATGTCAAGCCTCAAGCATCTCCCCTTCCAGCCAGACGCCATCTCCCAACAGTACACAGAATTCACAAGTACATGAGGCTTTTGGGAGACACTCTAGATCCAAATCACAACAACGTCTTTTTATTCTGCCATTTTTCCTGCTTCTCAGTGTAGAACTGGATAAAAGATACAGACAGTAACTATGTGACAATCTGAACATTGATCTGTCTTGAAATTCCCTCCAGGAGATGAAATAGTCTACCATCTTTAATCTCAGTTTCAGGCACAATCCTAGGGCATGGACAAAATGCCAGTTTTTCAGAGTGTAACATTCATGGTTTTTATTCCAATTGCCAATAAAATCCTCCTTTCCACCTGAAACTTCCTGAGTCTGGCCCTTCCAATCCACACTTCTATCAGCATTCTGATTTTCTGAGCTTGACCAGAATTTCCCATCAAGTGTAGCTCACAGCAGTTTAAGGGTTTTCTAGCCAGCATTTTCCAAACTCCTCTTACATACCAGTGTCAAAGACTTCTACACCATACGGCCAAATACAGAGTGACAATCTAACTTATTTGGTACCAATTTCTATCTTAGTTATGTTCTTATTAGTAGGATAGAACACTCAACACTTACAACTTAAGGCAGGAAAAATTTATTTAGCTCACGGTTTCAGAAGATGTCATTCCATCTATGGGTGGCCTAAGTGGAAGAAGCTGTTCACAGAATGGCAGACAGGAAACCAATCGAGGGAAATGGGGCAGAGCCATTATATAGCCTTCCAGGTCCCTTCCCAGTAATTTTCCCCTTTCAGGAGTAGCCTCAGTGCTCTGTCCCTTCCAACCAGGTCCTCCCTCTTAAGAGCATGTAGTTCCCATAGGTACTGCACAATATCCAAATTCACGAGGCCTGTGGGAGACATTCCAGGTCCAAACCATAACAGAGTGCTTGCCTAGGAAGCACAAGACCTCTGGTTTGTTCATCCAGCACCATATAATAGCTGGGTACAGTGGCATACACCTGTAATATCATCACTTGGGCGGTTGAAGTGGGAGGATTACCATAAGCTCTAGGTAGGACTCGACTGCAGAGTGAGACCCTGTCTCAAAAAAAAAAAAAAAAAAAATCACTGCCTTCTCCAAGAGGGTGAAGTAGAGTGAAGTGAAATAGGAGGCTGAAGAGCGTGAGATGATGACCAGTAATGTGGCAATGTGGGGCTCACTTGGAGCTGAGTTGAGGCCTAACAGCTACAGGTTGCAAATATTAACATGGTCAATTATTCAAAGAAGAATACAGGTTAGCAGGCAAACAGACAAATGTGTCTGATACGTTTTATCATAGTCCTGATTGGGCAGCACATGTAAAATGCATTTAGTAGCTTTATGCTTTTTACACAAATAAATGCCCCCTTGCACCTCTTAAATCAATCTGTTACCAAATAAATAATTCACAAACACAAGAATATACAACATACAAATACATACATCATGTATACCAGATCTTCGAAAATTTCAGTGTATCATTTGCTAGCTTTTTAAAGGTTATGGTATTAATGTTTAAGGTTTTAGCACAGGCCTAAATGATATTTAATCTTCAACTTGTAAGTCTTAAGTTGTAACAAGATAGGTAGACTAATTAATATCCCCAAAAGGTAATCATCTTCTTAATTCATTTTGTTTTTTTCTTAATTTATCACAAATTTTAGTCAGTTTGAAAGCTTTTGCTTTATAGTACAAAATCTTAGATGTAGTTGGTTAGAAGTTTACATCCTTTATTTTGGTCCTATTGTTTAAGATTTTTTAGGAAGAAAAAAATGGTTCAAGAACAATCTTTGTTCATAGCCAGATTTTTCACTTTCCCTAGGCCTGACCAGCAAGCGGCCATCAGCTGCTAATATATAAGTAAATAGAAAGTTACCACAACTGAAATAAATCATTTTGGATAACATCAGAGGCTTAACATCAGAGGCTAAACACCAGGACTCATGATTTCATACATAGCACTTTTCACCCCTGAACACATTGCAATAGACTTTCCAAAATACAGTCAGCGGTGTTAGCCTCATGAAAGAGTTCTTAACCAAACTTTCCTGTCAGACAAACAATTTAAAAAACCTTAAACTTCACATCAGCTTTTGAAGCCTTCAAACAACCCTAAATTTAGTTTAGCTTACATTATAGCCCTAACCAGTTTATGAGAACTTTCAAAGTCAAGGGAAAGGAAGGAGACCTTTTGCAGGTTACATTTAAAACTTCACAACTGAATCCTGACTTGGGAAAGTCAGACTAAGTATGTTCCTGTTTATTAGAGGGGAAAACTTCATTTTGTTTACATTTCTGATGTGCCAAAGCCAATGCAGCTCTGGCAGCCTTACTTTCAAATTGATATCAACACCTAAAGTAATGGTAGATATAAGAACAAAGTTAAAACTTTCCGAGTTAAGCCTCGTTTTGGTATCATGGCAACTTTAGTTCCCAAAAAAGCGTTTGGCAGTGTCACTTCTCTTTCAATGTCACAGAACAGTTGGAGAAGCATTGGTGATGGCTCTTTCCTGAAGTACTGGTAGAACTGTACTGTGAATCCATCCTGACTTAAGCTTTTTTTTTTTTTTTTTTTGTAGATAGAAAATATATCATTGCTTCAATTTCAATGCTTGTTATGGGTCTGTTCAGGGATTTTATGTTTTATTTTGGTATTTGTAGTTTGCTTAGAAATGTATCCATTTCTTCCAAATTCTCCAATTTATTGCAATGTAAGTTTTCAAAACGTTCTTTATAATTTTCTGAATTTCAGCAGTGTCTGTTGTAATTTCATCTTTTTCATTTCTACCTGCATCTGTGTGGGTTTTTTCTCTTTTCCTCTTTAGGTTAGATTAGCTAGAGGTTTATCGATTTTATTTATTCAAAGAAACAACTCTTTAGTTTTTCAATCTTTTGTATTTTTAAAATTTCAATAGTTTCAATTTCATTGATTTATGCTCTGATATTTATAAGTTCTTTTCTTCTACTACATTAACATGTAGATTTAGAATGTTTTGTTTATTTGGGGTTTTCCTGATTGTTTGTTTGTTTATTTTATGCGTGCATTCGCAGTTATAAATTTCTGTCTTAACACTCCTTTCCTTCTGATATGATAGGCTCCCATCACTCATGTGACTATAGGAAGTGTTTTATTTCTCCCCTGGTTTCTCCTGTGACACATTGTTTGTTCAATTATATATTACTTAGTCTCCATGTGTTTGCATAGTTTCAGTAGTTTCTTTTGCTATTGATTTTCAGATTTATTCTGTTATGATATGAAGGTATGTAAGGAATTATTTCAACTCCTTTGGACATAATTAAACACGCCTTGTGGTCTAAATTTGGTCTGTTTTGGAAAATTTCCTATCGCTGCTGAGAAAAAAGTATACTCTGTTGATGCTAGATGGCAAGTTCTGTAAATATCAGTTAAGTCCAATTATTGGGTAGCAACTATAATTTTTTTCAGTGATTTTTCTGGTCTAGTACACCTATCTGTAATAGTGGGGTATTAAAGTTCCTTATGATAATCATATTGAGGCCTATTTGGACAGTAGGTCTATTAATTTTTGTCTTACAAAATTGGATGCCTCTAACTTTGGTGCATATATATTGATAATTGTCACGTCACTTCTTCCTGTTGGATTTTTCCCTTAACCAATATCTAATGTCCATCTTTGTCTCTTCTGATCTGTTTTGGTTTGAAATCTACTGTGTCTGAGAATAATATAGGTAGCTCTACTTATTTCCTGGGTCCAACTACATGAAATTATCCATTCTTCTTCCAGTAGAGTTGGGGAACTTGCTATAAAACACACACAGAAGCATCTGTTTGACACTTGCCTCTTAGCAAGCCTTAGACTTCCTTTTTAGTGACCTTGAATGAGTAGGTATCTGTCTACAGGCAACTGTATAACAACAGGTACTCCCAAATGGTTTTATTCTTCAAAAATGTGCTTATTAATAACTGAAGTCATAATCAGTATGTTAATATTTAATACCACACAAGTAATAATAAAAGGAAATTCTCTTTGCATAATGTCAGTTTTTCTCAAATTCTAGATTTACTCTATTTAATGAGAGAATTTTGCATGTAGTATTAGAAAATCTCTGAAGAACAAAAGTTTTTCTAAGTATCTTTGTTGCAATCAATTTAAATTCATTATAGGAAATTACAGGAAGTTAAGACTTAAGTAGAAAAGAAAACTCTAGGCCAATACTAGTGAATAGAATTCAGCAAATCATTTAAAAGATTATACACTGTGATCAAATTGGTTTCATTCCAGAGATGCAAGGATATTCAACATACATAAAATAATTAACATAATATACCACATAAATAAAAGCAAGAACAAAATTTATATGACCACCTCAATAGATGCAGAAAAAGCCCTTCACAAAATTTAACATCCACCTGTGATAATAAAGAAAAAACCTGAGAAAAATATAGAAGGATGTTACCTCAAGCTGATAAAAGCCATGATGCCAAACCTACTGCCAACATTATACTAAACAAAGAAAAATTATATTTCCCTCTAAATCTGGACTATGACACGTCTGTTCACTCCCACCACTCTTACTCAATATAACAGTCAAAACTCTAGCAAAGGCAATTAGACAAGGGAACAAAATAAAAGGAATGTATATTGGAAGGGAAGAAGTTAAACTATCCTTATTTGCAGACAGCATGATTCTCTGCGTAGAAGACCCCAAAAACTCCACCAAGAAACTCTTAGAACTAATTAATAAATTCAGTGAAATTGTAGGATACAAAATTAAAACAAAAAATCATTCCTTTATACTAACGATGAACTCAGTGAGAAAAAGTTGAGAAGAATAATCCCATTCTCAATAGCTCCTCAAAAAAATAAAGAGTACCTAAGAGCAAACCTAATTAAGGAAGTTAAGAACCTCTACAAAAAAAAAAACCTATGTGTTGCTAAAAAAATGAAGAGAACATTAGAAAATGGAAAGATATCCCTTACAGCTGGATAGGAAAAATTAATCTTGTCAAAATGTCTATATTACCAAAACTGTTGTATAAATTCAATACAATTCCTGTCAGAATCCCAACAACAATTTTCACACAACTTGAAAAAATAATCCTAAAATTTACATGGAATCAGAAGAGACCCAAGATACCCAAATCAATCAACAAGACAAAAGCAGGTTACAATTTCAGACATCAAATTATATTGCCAAGCAATAGTGATAAAACATATGGTATTAGCACAAAAACAAGACAGATAGGCCAAAGGAACAAAATTGAGGACACAGAGACAACCTCAAGTAACCTCAGTTGTCTGATCTTTGACAAAGGGGCCAAAAGCATAAAGTGGGAAAAAAAAAAAACAGTCTCTTTAATAAATGGTGCTGGGAGAATTGGCTGTTCACATGAAGAAGTAGGAATCTAAACACACACCTGTCACCACATACTGAAAACAGATCAAAGTGTAGCAAAGACCTAGATATTGAAATGAAAATCCTCACCCTCCCCGAGGACAAAATAGGCAAAACTCTTGAAGACATAGGCATGGGCACAAACTTCCTTAATAGGTTACTTGATGCAAAAGAAATAGCACCCAGAATCAAAAAATAGGATCATGTCACATTAAAACATGGCAAGGGATAATTTAACAGTGTGAAGAGGGACAGAATAAGAAAAAGATATTTATGTTCTACCCCCCAGACAGGAGTATAATAACTAGAATATACAAACAACAGAAAAAATAAAACTCTCAAAAATGAAAGACCCAGATAAAAATGGGCAATTGAAATGAAGAGTCAGTTCTCAGATAAAAAAGTACAAGTGACCAACAAAAATTTAAAAAGTTCAATATTCTTAGCCATTAGAGAAATTCAAATCAAAATAGCACTGAGATACAATTCTATCCAAATGACAGTGGAGAACATCAAGAACTCTAATAGCAATAAATGCTGGCAAGGTTGTGGGAGAAACAGGAACACTTTCACATTGTAAACTGTTAGAAGCACTATGGAAAGCAGTATGAAGATTCCTCAAAAAGGTGAAAATAAATATTCTATTTGATCCAGTAGTACCTCTTCTGTGTATCTTTCCATGAGAGTTAAAAGCAACATGTAACAGAGATACATGTAACCTGTGTACATACAGCACAACTAACAGCAGCTAAATTGTGGAAGATGAGAAAATATCCACCAAAAGACCAATGGAAACAAAAAGGATGATATATGTACACAATGGTGTACTCTTCCAAAAGACAGAAGACTTGATTCATTTGTTGGTAAATAGACACAACACAAGAACATCATGCTTAGTAAAGTGAGTCAGACTCTGAAAGATAAATATTATGTGGCTTCTCTAATATAAGAAACCCAGAATACAAATAAATAATACAGTCAAATGAGTGAGATTTTTGGGAGTCAGGAAAATGGGGGAGGGGGACAAGAGGTTGAAAAGGAGGAGAGGAAGGGAACGTGAATTTCATATAATATATAAAATTCTCAAACTCAATGTAACTATTTTGTATCACAAATGTACATACTAACAAAAATGGGGAAAAATAAGAAGAAAGATAAAAATAAAAGCAATAATACCCAAAATGCAAATGAGCACTTGTCATAGTTTGGATTTGAAGTGTCCCCCAAAAACCTCATGTGCCTATGGATACTGTGTAGTGTTGGGAAGTGGGGCCTGGGTGGAAGGGGTGGGTACTTGGGCTTAACCTGGAGGGCCATATGCTGATTCTGTGCTTCCTCCCAGATGTCTCTCTGCTCCACCGCAGTGTGAGGATCTCTGTCTCCAGGGTAGCTCTAGCTCTAGCTGTGGCCCGACTATGTGATTTCACCATTTTTGAGCCACCCACCCATGAACAGATTGAGACCTTCTGAAACTGTAAGCTACAACAAATCTTTTCTCTCTAAATTGTGGGTGTCAGGTATTGAGTAACAGCATTGAAAAAGTAACTAAGACAGAAATTGGCACCAGAGAAGTGGTGTCATTGGCTATGACTTTACCTGACTATGTGGTCTGGAAACCTTTGGAATTGGTTTGAGAGAATCATTTGGAAAGGTTTAAGAATGTTAGCTGGAGAAACCTTGGAGTACTCTGAGCTGAGCCTGATGGGAGATTCTGGCCAGAACTCAAAACACAAGAATGTGGAGTGGAAAGGCCAGGCTCAAGAAATTTCAGATGGTAAGGAGAACTGTATTGGCAAATGGCCTAAAAACCATGTGTGCTATGCTTTGGCAGAAAGTTTACCAGAAAATTGCCCTTGTCCAGTGACTTTGCCTGAAACTGAGATTAACGGCACTGGACTGCTTAATCTGGTGGAGGAGTTCTCAAGGCAGACTGATGTTCACAGTCTCACAGGACTGCTGTTTATGGCTTTTACCCAGCTTTATGGTGAAGGCAGGATAAAATGGCAGAGAAAAATTATATAGAAGGTTTGCAGTGACTGGCTAAAATGGCCTGCAATGGTGAGGCCAAAGAACACAGGGAAGTTAAAGAGATTAACAAAAAGGAGCCAAGTACCTACCAACAGAACCATACAGAGGTGCCTGTAGGGCATCTCCAAAGTCAGCAAGACCCCACCCTCCACCAGCTCAAGAGTGGAGAGGCAAGAGACTTTGCTCTAAGAAGTGTACCCCAGCACCAGAAGATAATATACCTTTTAGAGTTCAGCAGCCTGGATTTCAACCATCTAAGAACTCAGAGACTTCTACAATGGGGGACCAGGCCACTGCTCAAGCCAATGGCAGACTTTGGTGACATCCATGCAAGCCTGGTTTTACAGGCTCCAGAGTTGTGTGGAAAACATTTTAATCAGAGCCAACCTTGAGTGAGTGAGAATAATTCTCTAAAATCATCTGTCTCTCCAACTTGCCTCAGTGTGCCACAGTGTTTTGTATTAGAGATACTATAAATCCTTTTCAGATGTCTCTCTGCTATACATTGCTAAGAAAAATTGCTTTAAATTAATTAAATTAAATAATTTAAGGTATGAAATAATTACAGTTTCCAAGTGAATCATTCTGTAACTGAGGGTTTGATATTTCTGGTTATCTGCTATGAAATGGCTTCCACATCCACTTACATCATCAGTAAAATTGCAGCCAATTATTAAATATAATTTTATGCAATATAATTAATATGAGTGAATCAAATCTACACTTAAAATTAATGTGTTTTTCTATTTTATGTATATATATGATACATAATGTTTGTAATGAAACTTGAGTATTTTGTGTACCTATAGTGCATCAAAATTACAATCCTTCCCCTCCCCTTTATTGGACCTCCTGCACCCTAACTCCCACTATTACCCCTATTTGGTTATATAAAATTCCTGTACGTTGAGTTTCTCATATTAGAGAAATCATTTGGTATTTAACCTTCTGCATCTGACTCACTTTACTGAATCTAACATGCATTTTAAAAGTTTATATTGTGGCCTTCCAATAGCCTCATAAATAATATTATCACTTTTAACTAGCTAGTACCTTAGGAACAGATTGCATTTAGCCCAAAGATAAGTTGTTCTAATTTAATCAAATTGTAATTGCCTTTCTTCTTCCTACAAAATAGGTACCAACTTTGCCTCATAAATACGGAGATGAGATATAGTCCTGTCTTATGAGCTTCCCATCTACTCGAGAAACATATTAGCAGATAAATTAAAATACATTGTGGCAATGTATTTGTACACAAGCCAATAAATTATAGAAATGAAACAGATTCAGAAGGAAGTCAGGAGGCAAAAAAAGATGACCAAGATGGTTGCCCAGAAGTTATGATGATTAGCTGCTTCGAAAGTTTAAATATTTTCAAGTTGTCAGGTAGAAACCCTAGGACCTGTTTTCACTAAATAGATTCTCATAACTTCACTTTCAGTTTTGAATAGTCAAATAATTACAGATGCTGCACACATGATTCCCCATTGACACCTTTGAAGGATTTGTCATTATTCAGCTCAGAATCAAGTGCTATTATTCTCCGTTGCTCCTATTGCATGCAGCTTCTTAGAGCACTATCAGATGCTACTACCTCCTGGGAACTCCACCTATTAACATTGTGCCTTCTGAAATAAAACTTTATTCCTCTGTTATCCCATCTATTAAAAATTATTTTTTCACATGAATTACTGAAATCATTGCTCTACTCTTATTAATGCATGATATTCTTTCTGAAAATACAGAGCACACTTTATATATATCAACACCACCTTCATTTTGCCTTTCTTTATTCACAATGACTATAGTATTGAGCCCAGCAATTGCCACAGAAAAGGTTCTGTAACCATTAATCATGACATGTCTTCTTGACTGAATCAAGAAATGCTTAGTAAACCAGTAAATAGAAGTTGTGAGTTTGTCTGTAGATGGCTGGCGTGTAGGTCAGCAAACTGAGGAAAGAAGGACATCCCTTCACCCCACAAGATGTGAATGGCGCCAATTAATAGCATAACTGGATGACATGGAAAAGGGAAGAAAACTAAAGTGTTCTGGAAGAGATCTAGTCTTTACCATTGCCTTTGGACATACCAGCTTCTTTAGCTTTCCAGCATAGACTAGTATCTGTGGTTCTACAGTGAGCTTTCAAGCCTTTGACATTGAAGCTTCTATCTTTTTGACTGAGTCAATGCTAGATTTTCCATGTTTCCCATGTACAGTTGGTCTTTGCTGACTTTCCTGCTCCTGGTACCCAAAACAACCATTTTAAACTCTATTTCTGACCCTGTAAACCTACCTAATATACCAACTCCCATAATTTTACTATTATATTTCTAGAGGATATAATATAGAATATATATAAAATATAGAATATATATATATAATATACAGTATCTGTAGACAGTTACTGTCTGAAAAATGGCCTTCTATCTGTGAGATAGAAGTCATACTTTCTAACACTCGATTATCATACTTTAAGCTCTGAATTATTGGGGAACTCCAACTTTACCTCAACCCAAAAGAAAAAAATAAAAAGAAAGAACAAGACAAGAGATACTAAAAAAATTTTATGGAAAAAAACAATGAAAGAGTATTAAAACTTTTGAGTATTTGACAAGAGAAAAACTGAGAAATGTCATCAAATTTTATGAGGAGGAAATTATTTGGCAAACTCAATGATAATTAAAAACAAATTGACTTCAGCAGCAAAAGAAAAAACATGGACATTACTTTTTGAAAGATGAAGTTTAGAAGGTGTCAAAAATTAATTATAATATTTGAAGTATAATTGAAATTTTCCAAAAAAGCTTGGCAGATACCCGTGTATCTACAAGGATTCCATGAATGAATTATGTCCCATTGCTAAGGAATCACAATCCTTATTTCTTCTTAAGGCTTCTATTTTTTTAAGTGAGGCATTCTTATTTTCTTCCTTATTTTTAAACTGTGATTTGAAATATCATTAAAATGTAACCTAATTCTAAAATTTCCTTCATTATTATGTAGAATTTGTAACTTTTTAAAAAGTTCTGACAACTTGTTGAGAACTAAAGCAACACATGCTATCAGGATTTGTTAGGGAGCTTAAAGTATAAATTCTACTTTAGTGCACAAAATCAGTTATTTATAAAATTAAATATCAGTTCCTTGTATAATCTAGTTGTTAGCCTCCTGTCTGAAGCATTTAGACTTATCAGATTGCGGGTAGTGAAAATTATTTCCCATTCTTTGGTTCTCTCTTCACTCAATTGATAATTTTTATTTTGATATAATTTCATTTATTGGTTCTGGGAGCTATTTCTTTTGCATTAGGTGTTTTATTAAGAAAGTTCTTGCTTACACCTACATCCTTTAGATACTTCCCTAAATTGTTTTACAGATGGTTCATTGTTTTGGTTTTGATATCTTGTTCTTCGATTTGATTTTGGTGCATAGTGACAGCTGTGTGTCGTTCTTCTGCATGTGGATATCCAATTTTTCCAGTACCATGTGTTGAAGAGGGCATCCTTTCTCCAGTGTATGCTTTTGACTTCTTTATCAATGATCAGTTAGCTGAGGGCATTTGAGTTTGTCTCTGTATCGTCAGTTCTATTCCACAAAAACTGCTGCTTTTTAATATAACTTGATGTCTGGAATCATAATGTCACCCACCTTTGTCTTGTTACTCAGGATTGCTTTGGCTATTCTAGGTCTCCTTTGATTCATATGAATTTAAGTATTGTTTTTGTAAGTTCTTTGAAAGAAAGTTGTTGATATTTTGATAGGGATTGCTCTGAATCTGTAACAGTTTGTGCAATATACTCATTTTGGCTATGTTAATCCTGTCTATCCAAGAACAGGGGATATCTTTCCATTCTCTGATGTCTTCTTCAATTTCTTTATTGAGTATAACATAGACCCTACCTAGTTTCAAAACATCAAGTTGCTCCTCACTCAATCGGCATTCTGTCTGCAATTCTGTGAGGAGCTCTCCCATCTGATGTACGTTTCCACTGTTGCTGGCTATCATGGATGGACTGTGCGATCTTCTGAAACTGTGAACTAAATAAACCTTTCTTCCCTTAAGGTGTGGATGTTGATATTCTGTCACAGCAACGAGAAACTAAGACAATAAGACGTTTTCCTAAGAGGCAGGTATCAAACAGGTGTCTCTGTATGTGTTGTATAGCAAATGCACTGATGCTTCTGGAGGGAGGAAGGACAACTCACAGGTGCACACTGGGGAAGAGTCTCAGAGCTGGAAGCCAAGCACTTACCTGAGAATGAAGCCATATGGTCCATACTCACATGTGCATCTCATAGTACATACCTTCCAGCTACTGGCACATGATCTCCAGTCTTTGAGGCATGGCCTGTGGCTGGTAGTGTATGCCCTCCACCTCACAGCATGCACCCTAAGCTCATTGGTTTCAGCTTGTGACATGTGCCCTCTAGGACACGCTGCATGCCCTTAGGCTCATGTAAGGACATGGCCTGAGGATTTTTAAACATGCTGATGCCATGGAGCAGGACATGGAGAGTGTAGAGAGAAGGTTAGAATGAGAAAGGTGAGAAGTGTGAACATTAGAGAAAAGCAGGAGCCACTCAAAGAAAGCTGCAAGAGAGACGAGCTGAAAAAGTCTCAGGAAGCAGTATGCAGTTTCTATGAGTAGCCATCTATGTTGGGTGGGGTTTTCTATAACACGACAGTCTTTAGTAATTCATAGGCCTGTGACCATTCACCCATTCTCCTGTAATAGTCACTTACCTATGCCTCTCCTCACTCTTACTCCTGTAAGAAACTCCAATACACTCTTTGGTTTACTACATTGAACTTCAATGTAGCCGTTACTTTGGTCTATGTGCTGTGCCCTATCTAGGGTAAATGGACTATCCACTTCTCCCCAGGAAGAGTATTCACTTGAAAGTTGGTGTCTTAGCACAGACAGATAGAGCCAAAGATGAGTTGAGGAGGAGAAATTATACGGTCCCTGCTATAGGCGCACCGATACCAGCTGAAAAACAAGGATTGACAGAAGCTGAGATGAATCGGAGAGGAGAGGTTGTGTGGGCCCTAGAATGCGTGCGACTAAGGCAGATTCATGAACTGTGGAGTTTCCATGGAGAAAATCCTAATATGGCTACCTTTTCCCATGTGAAATGGGATGGCATACCTTCTTGCTTTAGGGGTGGTTACATATATTCTGAGGTAATGACTGGAAAAGCAACCAAGGCCAAATTGTACGCAAATGGAGCATCTTTGGGGAGAATCCCAGAGTAGTCATTTTCTTATACTTGGTATGAGATGTGTCATCACAAAAATATTACTTTTGTCTTAAAGAGTTTAAGAGATGGTCTATTCTGAAGCCAATACAAATGACCAGGCCCAGGAGCATGCATTCAGGATTTCCCATATAACACCTTCCAATGAGCAGCAGTTACATACAGTAGAGTTATAAAATGGAAGAAATTCATAAATCAAAGCACAATTTGAAAGCTTCCTGGTGGAAGTATAAAGTAGGTGGGTCACTCTGGAAAGGGGGAGATCTTTGCTATTGGCCTCAGCTGTTATCTAATTGTATTGTTGGGTGTTTTATTTTACATCTTAAGAAGGCTACTTAGTAGGAAAGTTACATATCAAAAGATTTATCACAGGATGTTAAGTTAGGTTTAGAGGAGGACAATAGATTCAGCCATAAAAATAATGGGGGGCCAGGATAGTCCTTAAGAGTCTGGCTATGCAAAATACTCCTGTCTTCCCACAGGTTCTCTGGCATAGAATTAGTTAATCAATAATCTTATTGTGAGTGAGACTATTTTCAGGGAACTTGAATTATCAGATGGCAAGCCTCTTTGATGAATGGGACCCACCTTATGAGTAAGAGAATGCTTCCAAATGGCCGACAGATCAAAAAATCTGTTCTAATCTCTAGGAGTAGCATGTATGAGGTGGGATCATAAGCAGGCTGTGGTTATCAATTGTGCAGCCTTTGTTGTAGATGATAAGGCAGGCAACTGAGGCTCAGCTGTCTCCTCTGAAAGAACTTACCTACACAGGGGAGAAATTACAATGGAATAAGGACATGTGATTGCTAGCTTTTGCATTAGCCTCTGATTTGATACAGAAAGTGGAGAAAAGGGACAATGTGACAGTGGTGTTAGCTTGCCATTTCTTACCACTAGCAGAATGCAAGAGAAAGAGCATGCGAGTTCAATCTGTACTGAGGAGCGCCACATGGACTCCAAGAACACGGAGCCCATGGGAAGAGTCAGGCAGGAAGACGAGAACAGAGTAGACGTAATAGAAGCTACTCATGAGGTTGGACCTTTAATTGAGTAAAAGGGAAAATCTGTCGCTCAACATGTAGATGGAGATCTTAATAATGACCCAAAACAAGAAACTGTGAGAACCAGGAAATATTTAGCACCTCAACTGCTTGAATTAAGAGATTGGCTTTTAAAGAAGTAGTGAAGCTTCTCACAGCCTGGTTTGTGATGCTGTGGGATATGGAAGCACTGGGATCAATTTGAATGCTGAGGAAGCAGAGAAATGTCCCTTCTTGAGACAAGACTGAATAATCTGGACAAATACAAGGGAAATCGGTTCCTAATGGACTGGCTCCTAAGAGTTACTAGGGACACTTGGTTACCACAGGTTGAGGTGAGGAATAGCCTTGAATATCAGGTACTGGAAGACAACAGAAGAAGGACAGATGTTTCTGAGGGAAGTAGGCATGAGAGAGGTGGTGTTTCATGGCCAGTTTACTGGAACTGATAATACTGTATTTATAGAAAACTTAAGAAGGAAATCAATTCTACCTGAAGAATGTAGCCTGGCATATAAATTGGATTCAAGTTCATAAGGTACTGAGAAACTCAGCAGTAGTCAAGAGCAAGAGAAAGTAAACAATGGGTCTAGATTACTCGAAAGCAACTATTGTAAGACTTGTGTCAAGCTGGAAAAATCGATGGAAAGTCAAATGCTGTGTCTGTAAGTCTTTGGAAGACATTGAACCTGATCCACATTTCATGAAAGAATTGAAAGAAAGGGTAAGAGATAGGAAAGTTATGTTCATCTCTACACCACCTCTGATGAAGGAGGTGTACTAGCATGAGAGCCTCCACAGTCACGACCTTGGAGGAGTGGCCAAGGTTATCTTCAAGTGAGGGCCATGCATGGGACTGGAAGCCCAGTGTTGAATTATAGATTTATTGGTCTTCTAATAATGTGTAGAGTACTTGGACTTCAGTGGATACTGGTGTGCAGTGCACTTTAATTCATGGCAATCTCCAAAAGCACAGAGAATAATCAAGGAGCTAGAAAAATGGCACAGCAGTTAAAGCACCTGCTTTGCTAGCACAATGCCTTAAGTCTGATTTCCCAGCACCGCATAAAGCCGAGCATGAGGTGCACGCTAATAATCCCAGCACTCAGGAGGCTGAAGCAGGAGGATTGCTGTGAGTCCAAGGCCAGTCTGGGCTACATAGTGAATTCAGAAATAGCCTGAGCTACTGAGCTCCAGAACGAGACCCTGCCTCAAAAATAAAAAGGATACAGTGGGTAGATATACAAATAAAATGACTTAGGTGAAAAGGATTAATATTATTGTAGGGGTAGACAATTATCCCCCCCCCCCCCCCCGGAGTATATTGTGTGCCTTTCTTCCCTGTAGGTGGAGTATTCTGGGAATGTAGGTATTGCACGGGGACCTCCTGCATACAACTGTGGAGAATTTCACCTGGGAGTGCAAACTGTGAAGGCAATTACATGTGGTGGCGTAAAATGAGAGCTTATAAAGTTGCTTACTCCAGCTGGGGTGGTAAACATCTAACTATATAGGCTGCCTCTTGGCTATGATGGGATTACAGAAGCAATCAAGAATTTAGAAAGGGTAGATATTATTTACGTAAGCCAAAAGCCTTTCAATAGCCTAGTGTGGCTATAAAGAAGCCCAACGGCTCCTAGAGAATGACTGTGGATTGCATAAAACTACATAAAACTAAACCAAGTGCCCCTGTGCGTGCTGTTGTACCCATCATCGTTCTTCAGACAAAACACCAAGCAGTGGGATTCTTCTATTCTATATTAGACCTTACTAATGCTTTTTTTTTTTTTTTTTTTTTTTTTTTTTTTTTTTTTTTTTTTTTTTTTTTTTTTTTTTTTTTTTTTTTTTTTTTTTTTTTTTTTTTTTTTTTTTTTTGGTATTCTGGTGTTCTCTTAGCCACTGGAACTAAAACAGTTTGATTCACTTGGAATGGACAACACTGGACTTTCAGAGTATTTCCCCAAGAATACCTTCACAACCTGACTATTTGCCATAAGACAGTGGCCCAGAGTCTTGCTTTGTTACCTTGCCCTCCCTCTGAAAAAAATATCTTGACATAGATGATATAGAGCTGACCTCCGAATGTTTCATAGATTTAGAAAAGCATTTTGGAGATATACATGTTCATCTAAAGAAACAAAAGTGGGTGATCAATCTCTACAAAGTTTAAGGGTTAGGCATGGTGATAAAATGCTTGGGACTATTATAGTCAAGTAAGGCACATACAATACTTAACAAGGTTATTAAAAAAAAACCTACAACAGCCTATAACAGTAACGGTGAGACAGCAACAAATACTCTTAGGTTTCTGTGGCCCTTGGAGTAATTGTGTCAAGTTATTGCAACTGTGGAATGTTCAGGAAATAACTTTCAAGTGTGTGTGGCTGACTTGAGGACCAGGAAGTAGAGAAAGGGCAACCAACTGGCAGCTTAAACTGAGTAAAGGAAGAAAGAAGAAACATTGTTGCAACCTTCACTAAAAAAAAAAAAAAAAAAACCTCTGGTCTGCCTTGAGTTGTAAGACTCCAGCTTGCTTTTGGCTTGCTCCAGTCTTCAACTCCCAGATCTTCCTAAAAATTCATATCAATCTCCAGTCTTCACCTTGCTTTTTGGACAACCATCCACTGCAGGCTTACACCAGCTGTCCTGCAGTCTCCTACTGGTGGCCTTCCGGCACAAACCCGAGAAGCCACTGAGCCCTCCATTGTACTCTCTCTCCCTTAAAACTTGTAAGTCCTCCAAATAAATTCTGTGTATCTCTATAAATTCTATTAACACTGCCTCTCTTAGAAACCTAACCAATACCGTCTCCTACAGTATTAGTGAAATTTCATACTTCACCTGGCTTGTCTGTCCTTTGTGCAATTTGATTAAAAAGTATACCACACAAGATTGGCACAGAAAGCCCAAGAGGTTTTGAGTGGGCTAAGATCCCTATAGTACAAGCTAAACAACTATGTGCTCCTCACCCCAATGTTCCTTCTTTGATGTCACAAGATGTTTGTACTAGTTTGGGTTCTTTCAAAAGACAGAATTTACAGATTTTATCACAAAAGGATCTATTAGGAAGGCTTACAAATCCAAGGATAGAGGTGGTCCAAGATGGCTGCTCAGCCGTGAAGTAGATCTCCCGTCAGGGACTGCAGGACAGCCGGTGAGGTGAGAGTCTGCTGTAGATCTCAGGCAAAGATCGAAGCCTGAAGATCGGCAACTGGGGAGCAGCAATGGGCAGACAGGCGTAAGTCGAGACTGGAGCGAATCTGTGGTGACGATCTGTGGCATGTAGCAAGTCGGCATCCATAGATAATTGTGAAGGTGAGCACTTTCCCAGAGGAATAAGCTGTGGCAATCTGTCCTCTTCCTTCCTTTTATACTGTTGGAGTTCCAGCTGGCCCTCTCACATCTGGGTGGGTGCTCTTCTCTCATTGGCCAGCCCACAAATCACTCACAATCTAATCCAGATCAATTCGTTATCCCCAATCTAGGGGTGGTTCACAAATCCTAATCCTAATGGAAGTGTGGTTCCTAATTCCCTCAAGTTGACATAATCCCTTCAATGGTCACAATATTCATAGGGCCATAGCTGGGGGATATGGCAAAAACAAAATTAGCAGAAGTTTCAGCAAGATTTTGGTCTTTATCATGAGACAGGACAAAAGCTTAATAAGCAACACTAAAGCTGTGGTGTTACCTGTCTATAAAAAATTGCAATAGGTAGAATCTATCACTAGCTCTATCTCAGTAAATTGTGAAAACAGTTTGTCAAATAAAAGGTGAATTGTAGGTCTTTTGGCCAGACTTCTTTCTGGAGTTACACAGAATGAAATGCTTAAAAGGTGACATGTATTTACGGCAACATGGAATGGTGTCAGTAAGCCTCATCAGCAATGCTTGCGGGCTGCACTGGGACCAATGTCCTTTCAAGCACCTAAGCTTCCCGCACTATTTGCACTGAAGTGACAAATGAGATAAAGTTCTGGAAGAAACACCAGCTATGCCCTTAGATGCCTGGTACACAGATGTCATCAGTAGGGGCACCAGACAGGAATGAATGGCTACGGAAAATCAGATATCTTGTGGCTAGAAAGAAAAGAAGAAAAGAGTAGTCACTGGGTTTGGTTAAAAAGTAGGATGGATAGTATATTAGTAGCTCATAAGTCTTGGCCGGTGATACTCTGTACTGGCAGTATTTATAAGCCTGGTTTTACAGATGGCCCAGTGGAAAAAGGAGAATTGGAAGGTGATGTGTAGCCCACTGTGGAAACGACGGTTGTAGCAGAAAAAAACACAGTAGGGTCCTTTGAGAATCACAGCCCTCACAGCTCACCAAGTGGCCTCTCACAGCCTGTTGAGCCATCCTAGAAATCAGGAAGCAGATGTCCTTATCAAAGTACAAGTTATGTTCCCTTAGGTACTACTAGAGGCTGCTCAATGGGTTCATGTAAAGTCTGGTCACAGAAGAACCAGCACAGGATAGAAAATAGGCAAAGCTGACAGCATTCCTATAAAATATTCAGATAACCATCATGCTGTCCAGTCATGTGAAGTGTGTTTTCTGTTACAGCTTTGGCAGACAGTGCTATGTGGGGGCAAGCACATCAATCAACCTGCCCTATATGGAGCTGGAGAATTGACTGTGTGGGACCAATGCCTATTAGCAAGGGTGCACATATACCCTTACTTAAGTGGCCTCTGACACTTAAGGTTGAGTTAATTGACAGGAAAAAATGGGTTGCTAAAGCAACAGCTAAATAATTTAAATGGAAAAGAATCCCTGCTTGGGGGTGAAAAAAGGGACTCCAAGAATTGTGTACCAGAATCAAGAGACCACCAAATGCCAACTGGAGAAAGGTAAGTGTCTTTATTCACGGCAGCTATAAGCAGGCTCAGCAAAGGGTTTGTATGGGCTTTTGCGAGGGAAATTGACACCATCACTTAGCAACAAATCATTATTACATAGTAACCAATCACAACTCCACAACGGTTTGACAGGTTTTTACATCACCATTAACTTTGGATTTCTTTGTCATGGGGGGATTGGTCAGATTACCTCGAGACTGGCCAATAGTAGGTTGACTTCCCGTTGCTATTTTCACTGGGTAAGGCATGACATTTAGTGCTTGTTTATCTCCTAGCTGGTGTCTACATGTCCTTGCTCAGGCACCAGGCTTATCACAGTACAAATATATATATATATGTCTATTTCGCAGGCCAAGCGGGGTTACAGAGGCCGCCATTGTTTGGGTTACAACTATTGCACAATGTACAAAGAGCACTTTGAGGTAACATATTTTTCCCAAGGCTAACAGAAAACAGCAAAGGAGGTCGGATAAACTTATGGGCCTGTATCTAATTTACACAGGCTTTTTACCGAAGTTACTTAGCACAACTTATAAAGAAAAATGGAGTTATATTAATAATCTAGTAAAGTAAACTAGACTATCACACCACACATCTGTGAAATGAAAATCTCAGCCCTGTGAGTTGTTGGCCAGGAAGGGCCTTGAGGCCCTCAGAACGTTATAGGCTATTTCGCTTTTGCAGGTTGTACTACAGAACTACATGGTAAGACCCTATTACTGAAGACACCATGTGCTGTAGGACGTAGAGAAATCAGACTAGGACGGAGCTGGCAGCTTCTTCCCAATTGGCTTGTTTTTGTAATATTGGAGGGAGCTATGCAAGCTGCTGGGAAAGAATTGTCAGCTACCATTCTGCTCAGTGATAGGTTGAGCATACTATAATAGCAACATTCCAGGCAAGATGTGCCTGCTGATGTGATAGTGGCGCCTATTATAAACATAACCAGCAGAGTTTCAATTGGATTTAAGGACCCATCCACAGGAGGCAATGTATGTTTTGTACTGAAAATCTGGCCAAAAGCCTGTAGCTAGAGAGGTCATAGGTCCCAGCCGGGAAACAGCTGCTGTTGTTTGGATAAATGAGTATGACATACCTGTTAAATTGCCTTCTCAACATACATGTTTATGCCCATAGGTTGATGTCGGCCTCAATCAGTCATGAAGGAAACCTTTGCCCACCCACCCAAAGGAGAGCTCTAAGAGAGAGAGCTAAAGAGTTCCAGGAGGCAGTATTTAGTTTCTGAGAATCATCTTCTCTGCTGGGTCAAGGTTTTTGGTAATGAGACTGCCTTCTGAGTAACCCCTACGCCTGAAAGTGACCCCTCACCCATGTTCTTGTGTAGCCCCTCACCTATGCTACTGTAGATAAATTCTCAACCAAATTCCTAAAATTAATCTCTATAAACTCAGTGGTTCACCAAGTTGAATTTTAGTGTTCACTTTGGTCTACTTGCTGTGTGCTATCTGGGGTGAATAGACAATAGTGTTCATATCTCCCAAGAAAAGTATTCATGGAGCAGTGTGAAAGACTGCGTTTATTGTTAGGTAAAGTAAGAGGATAGGCGGGACAGAAACCAGCCTGGGAAAATCTGATGAGGAAAATGACACTGACTGAAGGCAAAAATGACAACCAGCAGCAGCTCCTTTGTTCTCTCTGCCCCCTGGTTCAAATTTGGCAGGCAAAATTCACAGGCTTTGCTCACACAAAGGGATAAGGGAGGGGGGTTGACAGAACTGAATTATCCATCACTGTCTCTTATCACAACTAAACAGCTGGAACCCTGGTGGCGCTTACATCACTTCCTGGGATGACAACACGACACCAATCTCAAGGTCCATCTGGAAATGAGAGAGAGTCAAAACCTCATAAAAGAAAGCCTACTACGTAGGGACTTCGGCTCTTCCACTCAGAGTTCCCTTCCCTAGGGGAAGCTTTTGTTCTCTTCTCCTCTTCTTTGTAATAAACTTTTACTTTACAGCGTCTCTGATACCAACGCATCTTTCTACATTGGTTGAAAGAAAGAACCTAGCAAAGCAGCAAGTACTTGTAAGCCAAAGACATAATAATATAACTTGAACAAACAATATGAAAGTTAGGCCAGCAGAGCTACAGACAGTGAGGGCGTGTGCCCCGTGCACATAGCAAATTCCTCTGTGGTCTCACAGCAGTTCCGGTTCCAGGGCCTCCGGTTCCGGTGTCAGCTTGGGGAGGAGCCAGCGGAACTACAGAAAGTGAGTTCCCGCCTCCCATGGGCCCTGAATTCCACTGCGGTCTCGCAGCTGCAGTCTTGCAGTGGTTCCTGGACGGGCTTTGAGAGGACCAGCAGAGCTACAGACAGAGAGGGCTCACATCCTGCACGACGCGAATTTCACTGTGGACTCGCAGCGGGTCCAGAGCCGACGCAGGGAGGAGCCAGCGGAGCTACAGAGAGTCCCACACACTGTAAACTTCACAGCAATTCCCGGCCATTGCAGGGAGGAGCCCGAGGAAGTAAGGACAGCGAAGGTGTGCGTCCTATGCGCCCTGATCTCCACAGTGGATCTGGGGCCTATGTAAGGTGGAGCAGCACAGGTGTGGTGTGTTAGGGTCCAAGGCTATCGCACGCCACAGTCACAGCAGTGAGTCCAGGGTGGTGCAGGACAGAGCCAAGCGGGAGTGGACTGGGGAAACTCGAGTCCATATCCCCCCTACCCCTCTCTGCGGTGGTCAGTATGGAAACTGTGTTCTCCCATTGCCAGACAGAGCCGTACTGGGGAGAACCACATAGGGGAATCCAGGGACGGACAACCAGAGTCAACCAAAGACAACAGAACCATGAAGAAACGTGGAAATAAATCTCCTTCAAGAAGTCTTGACATAGCAGAATAGCATCCCAGGATTCCTGAAAATGTAGAAGCTAAGGATGAAAATGGCTCAAATGATGGTAACTTCTGGGCCCAGAAATACATCCAGTTAAAGCTAGAGTTAAAGCAGGAATTAAAGCAGGAAATGATGCAGGAAATAAAAATCAGAGATCAAGAGCTATGCCAAGACCTAGCTAAACTAAGAGCAAGCTATGAGAAACAAGGAGAGGAGATAAAAGAAGAAATGGACCAGAGAATAACGAAGGCAATACAAGAAATGAGAGAAGAACTCAACAGAGACATAGAAAAAATAAATGCAGATATACAGGAAGTGAAAAACACGCAGGTCACAATAAGCAATGATATCGAAAAATTTCAAAATAGATTATCAGACCTAGCAAGACAAAATGATGGAGTCAGAATGGAAAGACCATAAAGACCACAAAGCAAAAAAGGAAGAAAGTCAATCATTACAATGACTGATAGAAGATTCAAGAAGAAAAACCTGAGAATGATGGGAAGAGGAGAACGAGGTCAAAACAAAAGGATTAAAAAGTGTATTTAAGGAAATTATGGAAGAAAACTTCCCACATCTAAGAAGAGAAATGAACATCGAGCTACTGCAGGCATTTAGAACACCAACCAATATTGATCAGAAGAGAACTTCATCCTGACACATCATAATCAAAGTACTTGAAACCCAACACAAAGAGAGAATACTGAAAGCAGTAAGAGAAAAGCAGAAGGTGACCTACAGTGGTAAGCCCAACAAGATAATTGCAGACTTCTCAACCCAGACTCTAAAAGCCAGGATATCATGGAGCAATGTCATTCAAACACTAAAAGAACACAAATTCCAACCAAGACGACTATATCCAGCAAAACTATCTTTCAAACTAGAGGGAGAAATTAAAATCCTCCATGATATAGAAAGCTTAAAGAAACTTGCAGCCACTAAGCCATTACTGCAGAGAATTCTCAAAGGAAACATGGATAGTGAAAGAGAAGCCAATGACACAACAGACCCCAGAGAAAATAAGTCAAAAGCTAGATGAGAAAAATCTGAGAAAAGAGTAAAGCCAGTAAACAACTTGGAAAAACTACAATGATGGCAGGACACACCAAACATACCTCAATAATTACCCTAAACGTGAACGACCTCAACTCACCTATCAAAAAACACAGACTAGCTGACTGGATCAAGAAACAAAAACCCACAAATTGCTGCCTGCAAGAGACACACTACTCCCACAAGGAAACTCATACACTGAAAACAGAAGGTTGGAATTCAATATTCCACACAACAGGTCCCAGAAAACAAGAAGGGGTAGCTATATTAATCTTAGACACATCAGATTTCAAAAGAAAACAGGTGAAGAGAACCAAAATGGTCACTACATATTGGTTAAAGGAACATGAGAACAGGAAGAAATCACAATTATCAATAATATATGCGCCCAACTCTAAAGCACCCAATTATGTTAACCAAAACTTACTAGATCTGAAAGGGCACGTAGCCCCCAATTTGTATTATAGTAGGGTACTTAAATACTCCACTATCACAAACAGACAGATCAAGTAGACAGAAAATCCAAAAGATATGCAACTGCTGAATGATACTATAGAAAACTTGGACATAACAGACATTTACAGAGTCTTCCATCCAACATCAACTGACTTCACGTTCTTCTCAACAGCACATGGAACATTCTCTAAAATAGATCATGTCCTAGGACATAAGTCATGCTTAAACAAGTACAAAGGAATAGAAATAGTTCCCTGCATACTCTCAGACCATAGTGGAATAAGATTGGAACTTAACAGCAGCAGAAACAGAAGAAAACACATAAACACATAGAGATTTAACAACAAACCACTTACCAAACAATGGATCACAGAATAAATCAGAGAAGAAATAAAAAACTTCACAGAGTTATATGACAATGGAAGTGCAGCATATCAAAACCTGTGGGACACGATGAAAGCAGTCCTTAGAAGAAAATTCATATCCATAAATGCACACATCAAAAGAACAGAACAGTCACAAATAAATTTGCTAATGATGCACCTTAAGGACCTACAGAAACAAGAACAACTTTACCCAGGAGGCAGTCGAAGAGAAGAAATTACAAAGATCAGATCTGAAATAAATGAGATTGAGATTAAAAAGACAATAAAAAAGATTAATGAGTCAATGAGTTGGCTCTTTGAAAGAATTAACAAAATCGACAAACCTCTTGCCAACCTCATAAAGAAAAGGAAAGAAAAGATACAGGTTAGCACACTCAGAAATGAAAAGGTTGAAATCACAACAGACTATGCAAAAATCCAGAATATTATAAGAGATTACTTTGAACACCTATTCTCTAACAAATTTGAGAACTGGGAAGAAATGGACAACTTCCTAAATACAAATAAAATATCAAAATTAAATGAGGAAGATATAGAAAGCTTGAACAACCCCATCACACACTCAGAAATTGAAGCAGTAATAAAAGCTCTACCTACAAACAAAAGTCCAGGCCCTGATGGATTCACAGCAGAATTTTTTCAGTACTTTAGGGAAGAACTTACTCCAATCCTCCTCAAACTATTTCATAAAGTAGAAAGTGAAGGAATGCTACTAATTCCTTGAAGCTAGCATCACACTACTCCCAAAAGCAGACAAAGACCTAACCAGGAAGGAAAATTACAGACCAATATCCTTAATGAATATAGTTGCAAAAATCTTCAATAAGATTCTGGCAAACAGAATCCAACAAGTAATCAGAGAGATCATACACCATGATCAAGTGGGCTTCATCCCTGAGATGCAAGGCTGGTTCAACATACGTAATTCAATCAATGTCATACACCGTATCAACAAAAGTGAAAACAAAAAACCACATGATCATCTCTATTGATGCAGAAAAAACGTTTGACAAAATCCAACACCCTTTCTTGATAAAAACACTGAGAAAAATAGGTATAGAAGGGCCCTACCTAAAACTCATAAAAGCCATATATGCTAAGCCTACTGCAAATATCATAGTAAATGGAGAAAAGTTGAAATCGTTCCCTCTCAAATCAGGAACAAGACAAGGCTTCCCATTATCACCACTCTTATTCAACATAGTCCTTGAAACACCGGCCATGGCAATCATACAACAAAATGAAATAAAGGGAATCTACATTGGAAAGGTGGAGGTAAAACTCTCCTTATTTGCAGATGATATGATTATCTACATCGAAGATCCTGAAAACTCCACTACGAAACTCCTAGAAACAATAAAAAAATTCAGCCAAGTCTCAGGCTACAAAATTAACACTAAAAAATCAATAGCTTTTCTTTTCACGAACAATGAACTTATCGAACAAGAAATCAAAAAAAAAAAAACCCAATTCCATTCTCAATAGCTCAGCAAAAAATTAAATACCTAGGAGTATACCTAACCAAGGATGTGAAGGACCTATATAAAGAAAACTACATTACATTGAAGAAAGACGTTTTAGAAGACACTAGAAAATGCAAAAGCATCCCCTGCTCTTGGATAGGCAAAATAAATATAGTCTAAATGACTATACTACCTAAACTGATATATAGATTTAATGCAATTGCTATCAAAATAATCTACAAATTTCTTCAAAGAACTTGAATCAACAATCCTTAAATTCATATGGAACCAAAAGAGACCAAGAATAGCCAAAGCAATCCTGAGCAACAAGACCAAGGTAGGAGGCATTACAGTTCCAGACATCAGGCTGTACTATAAAGCAATAGTTGTAAAAACACTTTGGTACTGGCATAAAAATAGACAGACAGACCAGTGGAACAGAATTGCAGATGCAGAGACAAACCCAAACACCCTCAATTACTTAATCTTCGACAAAGGGGCCAATGGCAAACAATGGAAAAAAGACAGCCTGTTCAACAGATGGTGCTGGGAAAACTGGACATCCACATGCAGAAGAATGAATGTAGCCACACACCTATCACCATGCACCAAAATCAAATCAAAGTGGATCAAAGACGTAAACATTAAAAATGAAACACTAAACCTTCTAGAAGACAAATTAGGCAAATATCTAAAAGACATAGGGGATAGGCAAAGACTTTCTTGACAAGACACCAAGAGCAAAAGAAATTATCCCCTTGATTAACAAATGAGATCTTGTCAAATTAAAAAGCTTCTGCACAGCAAAAGAAACTATCAACATTGTAAAAAGAGAACCAACAGAGTGCGAAAAAATATTCACTACCACCAACTCAGATAAGAAGCTCATAACTGGAATATACAGGGAGCTGAAGAAAAGTAAGCCTACCAAAATAAAGGATCCTATTGAAAAGTGGGCAAATGAAATGAAGAGGCAGTTCCCTCACAAAGAAGTACAAAAAGACAATAGATACATGAAAAGATGTTCAACATCTCTAGCTATAAGAGAGATGCAAACCAAAACAATGCTAAGATACCATCTCACCCCAGAGAGAGTGGCCTATATCAACAAATCAAATAGCAATCAGTGCTGGCAAGGCTGTGGGGAGAAAGGAACCCTCCTGCACTGCTGGTGGGAATGTAAATTCGTACAACCACTCTGGAAAGCAGTATGGAGAGCTCTCAAAAGACTGGAAATAAATATCCCCTTCGATCCGGCGACACCCCTCCTGGGAATATATTCAAAAGAGGCCAAAACAACACACAGCAGAGATACATGTACACCCATGTCCATAGCAGCACAACTAACAATAGCTAAAATATGGAAGTCACCAAAATACACAAATTGTGATACTTGTATACAATTGAATACTATGCATCTGTAAAGCCCAACAGCGTGGAGGCCTTTGCAGGCAAATGGAAGAAGCTTGAGAACATCATGCTTAGTGAAGATGTCAGAAGCAGAAGGTGAAACATGGAATGGTCTCTTTGATATGAGAGTCCCAGATCACAACTATTATGGAACTTAAAATGAAAAACAAAGTGAAACAGGGGTGCAGGGTGGGGGAGAAGGGAGGGAGGAGAAAATGGGGGGAGGGACAGAAAGAGAGTGGGAAAGCCCTTGTGTCCTTGACAGGATGCGTATGTGTACAAAATGCTCAACTCCATTGTGAACCTTAAATTTTGCACGTGTACATATCAATAAAATGGGGAAAAACAATATGAAAGTTATTTGTGGAGGTAGCTAACACTAGAGAAAACAGATCAGATTAGGGATTAGCAGACCTGGGTTTATATCTAAACTCTGTAGCCTTGCCAAAGAGTTCTTCTCAGCCTGCTCTTTCAGCAAATCATCTGAAACTGCCCTCATTGCTTTTATCTTCATTACTATTGCAGTCATTTACCTGTCAAAGAAAGTTCACAGGCCACCTGTTCAGCCTTCATGAGAAAGAGAAAGGATAAAGATTCCCATAGACTTTTAGGATGAACCCTAAATTTAATAAAAGGACCTATGCCTAAATTAATCTATTTAATGAGTTTAACCCTTGAAACATATTTTAATGGTAGATAGTAAGGTGGGCACTCACTTTATGAAAAGAAAGATCTGAAGAGAAAACATGCCTAGAGCTTCTAAATAAAACAATACTGTATTTTAGAATAAAACATGGTGTTATGTTATGGTTTAGATCTGAAAAATTCAGAAAAGCCTCATGTGTTTGGGAAATGAGTAGATTATGATGATTAATTGGATCAGACAGATTAATCCTTTGGTAATTTCTGTGCTGTTAGGAGCTGGAGCCTGGTTGAAGGGATAGGGTCATACATTGGAAACATATATTATCTTTGCTGGCTGACTTAGTTACTTTTTCATTACTGTGGCTCAATTCATGACATCCACAACTTTAGCAAGAAAAGATTTGTTTTAGCTCACAGTTTCAGAAGGTCAGAGTCTGCAAATGAGTAGGTAGCTGGAAAATGGTAGAATCACATGATGGGGATAGGGCCAGGTCCAGGGGCTGAATCTGGAGCTGGAGCCAGAGACAGGGGTCCTCACAGCGTGGGGTAAAGAGGTAAGTCTGAGAGGAGGGGCAGAACCAGCACATGTTCCCCCAGGTCAAGCCCCAAGCATCTGCCTCTTCCAGCTGGGGCCTCGTTAAGCAAAATGCATTTAGTACTTTTTCAAGAGTTGCCAAAATTTTTACAGTTCCGGAATTGTTAGAAAGTCCAAGGCCAAAGTCTCAGAGACACAAGGCAAACTCTCAGTTGTGAGTTATTCTGAAACTCAAAGAGTTAAGCACTTCTAACCTATAATGACACAGTGTAAACTTTCCTATTCCAAGAGGGACGAATAGAAGGATAAACAATTTCTAAACCCAGAAAAGGAAGGGTTAAATCCTATAGTCCCATATCCAGAACCTGGGGTAAACTGTGGCAAGATATAAACTACAAAAGGTGTGTGTGGCCCTGCTACTACATCATCGCAGCTGGCCATAACCTCCTCTCTTCTTTGCATTGGATGCACTCACAACCTGCAGCTTTCCTTACCAGCTTCCACAAATTTCTGGGTTCTCCATTGCACCCTATGCTTCACCTTTATAATTTCACACACTGTTCTCCCAGGGGCACACTGCCTGACTTCCAAGGCCTCCCTCTGAAATCTGGGTGGAAGCCTCCATGAACCCACAACTTTTCCACTCTGCAAGCCTGTAACGCCAGGACCGTGTGGACATCACCAAGGTCTGCCACTCTCTTGAGCAGTAGCCTGGTACACTTGGACAAATGCTGCCAGTACCTCCAAGTTTTTAGACGGTTCAACTCCAGGCCATTGTACTCTAGAAGACAATTTTCTCTTTGGCCCTGGAGCAAAATCAGAGCAAAATCTTTTGTCTCTACTCTCAAATTGATGAAGGGTGGGGTCTTATCTATTTTTGAGATGGCTTCAAGACATCTTTTTTATAGTTCTGGCTGGAGGTACATAGCTTCTTTTTAATGCCAATGTCTTTAACTTTCTCATACTGAAAAGTTTTTAATCATTTTTCTCTGCAATTTTTCTTTTGCCGTAGGCTTGACTAAAAGTTGTGTGAACATCAATCTGCCTTGAGATTTCCTCTACCAAATTGAGTAGTCTACCACCCTTAATCTCAGTTTCAGGCAAACTCTCTGGACAAGGGCAAAATGCCAACAGACTTTCTGCCAGAGGGTATCATGCAGGGTTTTTAGATAACTCACTAATAGTTCTCCTTCCCATCTGAAACTACCGGAGCCTGGCCTTCCCAATCAACAAATTAGTCAGCATTTGCATCTTCTAAGCTCCTACCAGACTCTTCCATCAAGTGGCTTGAGTCATTCCAAGGCTTGTGCAGCCAGCATCCTCAAATCTTTTCAAACTCCTCCCACAAACCAGTTCCAAAGGCTTCCAAACTATTTGGTCAGAAAAAAAATCACTGCAATGACCTCACTTCTCTGGTCCAATTTCTCTCTCTCTCTCTCTCTCTCTCTCTCTCTCTCTCTCTCTCTCTCTCTCTCTCTCTCTCTCTCCCTCTCTGAGAAAGGGTCTTGCTCTGTAGCCCAGACTGGTAATGAGCTCACTATGCATCCCAGACTGGCCTTGGACTCATGGCAATCCTCCTGCCTCAGCTTCCTGAGTGCTGGGATTAAAGGCATGTGCGACCATACCATACTAGCTTTATGTGATTCTGGGGAATCAAACTCATGGCCTAGAGCTTGCAAGGCTCTCTAATTTCTATGCCATTCCTGCAGCCCCCCAATTTCTCTCTTGTTACTTTTTCATCACTATGACTCAATAGCTATCATCCACAACTTTAAGGAGGAAAGATTTATTTTAGCTCATGGTTTTGAAATGTCACAATCTCTTCATGGGTAGGTGGTTGGAAAAGGATACAATCACCTGACAGGGCTGGGGCCAGGTCCAGGGGCTATAACCAGAACCAGAGGCAGAAGTTCTCACTGCATGGCAGAATACAAACAAGTCTGGGAGGAGGAGTGGAACCAGCATATGTCCCATATGCCCCAAGCATCCACCCCTTCCAGCCACACCCTACCTCCCAAAAAGGACACAGCATCCATAGATACATGAGGCTTTTGGGGTCACTCCAGATCCAAATCACAACACTAGCTTTTCCCTTCAAGCTCTTCAGCCCGTGCTGATGGAATGTGTGGCTCTTGTCAGTTCCTCCAAGCCTTGCCCTTTTGCCATTGCCAGCTGATTATGAACAGACTGGGATCTCTGAAATGTGAGCTAAAATAAAACTTTCCTCCCTTAAGTTGTGGCTGTCAGATATTAATTCCACTGATGAGAAATTAATGAAGATGTCTGGATTTAAGAATTCCCCAAAATTTACCCAGACTTTAACCATTTAGACAATGAAACAGCACACAAAAAATTTTGCTTAACATAAGAGTATCCCTGCCCTAAACACATAACGTGCGAGGGCCATTTAAAGTGTTACTTAGGGCTGGGAATGTATCTCAATGATTAGAGTTGTTGGCTAGGGTTCAATCCCCCAGCACCATATAGTAGCTGGGTATGATGGGATACCTGTAACGGCAGCACTCAGGAGGTTGAGGCAAGGGGATTACCATGATTTCTAGACCAGCCTGGACTATACAGTGAATTCAAGACCATTCTGGACTAAACTACAGAACAAGACCCTGTCTCAATAATAAATACGTAAATAAATAAATAGCCCCATATTTCAAATATTTGTAAATTTAAATGATTTTATTAAAAGTAAAAAATCTTATTTAGGGGAAAAATGTGTTAACTCACAGTGAGGCTATGTAGACCTTGTAGATTTGGACCCTAGATGTCCCTCATCCTGCTGTGTTATAAGGCACTGAGACTAACATGATGCAGAAGAATGAACAGGAAGTCCCAAGTTGGCGCTAGTTCTGACATCACCTTTATCTTGGTAAGACATTAAACAACTTCAATCAACATTAGAAATGTTTTTGAGTTCACTGACAGCTGTATTCTTTGAACATTTTAAATGTAAAGAACTCTTAGGAGCTTTCTCAAAAGAGAGTCTTCAAATTAGAATACCAAATGAAGCAAGGGGATTATCCATGTGGAAAAAAGGGTATGAGATGTGTTTCATACTAGTCAGGTTGTTTTTGTTCCATTAAATGAACATAACCTCCTATGTACTGATAATCCAGAATAGTAACACACCCAATATCATGTATGTATGAACAAATTCTAAGTAAGCTTTATATTGTAAGCAGTTATGAAGGTATAATCTCAGTTGACAATGGGATTTCTGTAGCAAATGGGCAGAAAGTGGGCTAGAGTATTCCAAGGGTCTCCTCTTAAACATATAATAACACCACAATATATTTATTTGAGTAAAGAAAACAACAAAGAGTCCTCAAGTAGGTGCAAACAAGAGCAAAAGAGTCTCCGATGATAAAGAATGAATTCACAAGACAATGTTTTAAAATACACTTTTCAAGGAAGTTAACACTTTAAAGTCTAACACTCAGAAAGATCACTCTAAACACATTTTAGTGGATTGTGAGTCACCGGGTATAAGGCGGGTGAATAAGGGGAAAGAAAGAAAGTTACACCAAATATGAGGTTTGCACATTGAGAGCGTGTTTTTGAAATGTTCTTGTTATTTTGCGAACACACTCTTAATCTTCCCACCTTCAATGACATTTCTGAGCCAATGTCAAGTTTAAAAATTTGGCCAAGTATCTGGGACAACTGGGAGCAGTGAGGATAGCTTTTAAAAATTGTAAACGATTCATTTTAGTACTTCAGAATATTGATCTAAGAGGAACATCTGAAGCTGTCCAGTCCATATTCTTATTCTGTAGGGGAAATTATTGGCATAAGTGAATTGTCCATGGCACATGCTATACCGATGTCAGATTTGGAAACAAAAATGCATGTCTCTCTTTGAGATTATTCTTACATGATATAGAATCTATGTGGATCAACACCTCCACTAAATAAACAAATAATAAATAAATAAATAAATAATCAAATTCTCTTCTTAGGCCAGACCATAATCGTACTACTCAGTTCCATGACTTGCTGACGGCCCTTGGCAAATATCTGCTGACCACATATAAACAGAGACCGCTTTTCTAGGAATATGACCAAAGCATGACTTTTAAGTCAAAACAATCTGTTGTGTGTCACTAAGTAACAAAAGATGAAAAGAAAAAGGCTGTGTTTTTTGGTTTGTTTCTAGCACATTCTGAGAGTAGCACATTTAAAACAAGTCTCATGTCCTATGTTTTTCTTCTATTTTATTTCCATTCTACTATGAGAAAACAAATGCCAAGCAATTTCTGCACTTTATTTCAAAGAGTACATTAAGGTCAAGGAACACTCCAGAAACCGTAGACGGTGCTGCAGAGAACAAACACGAGGAACATGCCGTCTCTGTCCTCCCACACGAGTGAGTGAGAACCAGGGGCAATGTAACCCGAGGAAAACACACCTATCAGCTGGGAGCTTCGAGGGATCTATCATGTCCGGTCAAAGGCAATTTGTACATTTAGCTTTAATCTAGGGAATTTGTTGTTATTAAGAGACTGAGTCTCAATATAGTGATAATTGTTTTTCTATACACACATACAGAAAGAGAGAGAGCGCGAGAGAGTCCTAGACCCAATGTTGTAGTCAAGGAATGCTCATTATTAAGTGAAATGGTAGCTTGATCGGGGTAATAGCTTGTCATAGAAGTTAGCACTTACAAAGTGGCTATTTTATATAAGGCATTTTATATATAACATGGTCTATAAAATCTCATTTGATTCTCACAAGCCTCACATCATCATACTGTTTCATAAGTGAGGAAAGCAAATTCAGAAAGGTTTGCTAACTTGCTCCATATGTACCCTGAATAGACGAACTAAGATTTAAAGGTAGGACTCAACACTTCTCACCACACTGGACTTCTTTTTTCAGCCCTTATCTCTGCAGAAGATCACTTGAATCACAGTGGCATTGCTTTTGGAAGACCAACTGAGTAAATAGTATGAGATAACTATTTTTTTTCCTAAGTGAGGGCTTTCCTGTACCGAGGAATCCTCCATCTGGTTATTATTGACTAGAGAGTAGTGAAAGCACAGATTATGTACTAGTGTATTGCAAAGTACATTATTTCCTTTGTTCAGTTTATTTTTAAAATTATTCTCTATTCTTCTCTAAAATGGAAGTCAGACAAGAATTCTAGTTATATGAATTCTGAAGTGTTGCAACATATAAATTGAACATATATATTTCTTCTCTTTTATCCCCACCAGCACCAAATACCTCGATTACATTTATTTAGCTGAATGTACTTTTATAAATGTATGGTTACAAAATAAGCAGAATAATATTATAAAATTATTGTGTTCAACTTGCAAATTAGCTGACTAGCAAGATCTTACAGGAAATCCAATGATGCAGAGCTGAGACATGACACTGCCCATGCAGCAAAGCTTACAGTCGCTGACTTTGTGTTTCAAACACAGGCTTTAGGCAAGTTGGAGGTAAGGAAGGAGATGAGGCAAGATTTTATTAGTAAATTTGTATGACTAAAAATCATATTATTTTAACCCAGAACATCGACTATAGGTAAATCTGTCACTCAGTATCTTCAATGGTGTTGGAAGTGAAGGAGGATTTGAGATTAAAGGCAAAGAAACAAAGTTCATGCATTATTCTCTGAGGCAAAGCCAATGACCAGGAGCTGGAAGGCCTCCTGTGGGTAGAAGGGGAAAGCTGCTTCAAGATCCTGCTGTCTTTGTAAAAGACACTCTGCCCCTCGTGCTCTAAATCACTCCAGATGAGTCACTTCATGTATCTGTTTTGATCTTTTAATTTCCGAGGTGAGAAGGATGGACCAGAGTCTACGTAAAATCCATTGTCTAACATACTTCAGTTCTGAGTCTTGTGCACATTTTATGAACTTCCCTTTGAATATATAATACAAGGAATTTATAACTATATGGTTATTTATAAATAAATGATGTCCTCAACTCTCCTGAACAAGGAAATTCTGATGATCCAAAATTTATTTTCTGATCTAAATTTTCTTCTCTTGATAATGTGACAGTTCTCACTTTAACATAAGGTCACCTTAGTTGGCTTATAAGTATTTGAGTTAAAAACCTAGGGAGATAAATAAAAGAAGTGACATCAGAAGCCTTATACTTGATTCTACATCTTTCTTATAAGGAGGCAATGGAAGCTTCTCAGTTTCTACAAACAAAAATAACAAAATAACTTGTGTTCTTTTTATATTGTCTAACTGGATATTCTTTAAACTTGCATTAAATGTATCCATCTCTGCCTCATTATCAAAGATCAAGATACTGAAATACAGTGAAACACATGGTTTTAAGTATAACACCACGTAAGTATTCATTCACACATTACTGGTATTCAGTAACCATCTGCTTTTCTAATAATCTATATGTAAATTACTGTATGAGGCCCTAAAGACAAAGAAATTGCAAGGATGTTACAAGGGAAGACGCAGTCCACAGTTAGGTGCTACCGAGAGATCAGATCATGTAAGGCCTATACAGCGGCCATAAATTGTCCCAACACAAGAAACATTGGTGAACTAAGCAAAACATATGTGTGGGTACGGAATTTCAAGGATTTTTCTATTGTTAGAAAGTACACATTTCAAATTAAAAAATATAAAACAGGCAGGAATAAAAAGCATCAATACAGAGAACACCCAAGAGTTGGAAAGTAGGGCAGGATGGAAGGAGAGCGCACACCCAGTTCTCTTACTGCCTGGCCGTAGAATAAACAACAATGAAAACAAAATCTTTTTGAGAAAGGGTCTCGCTCTGTAGCCCAGACTTTCCTGACCTCATATGGAGCCCAGGCTGGCTTTGGACTCAATGGAAATCCTCCAGTCTCAGCCTCCCTGGTGCTGGGATTATAGGAATGCACCACCACACCCAGAACGCCTGGTTCTGGAGAACTGAACTTTGGTACTTAACACTTGACTTAGTGTTTGGTAGGCAAGCACTTTATCCTGCTGAGCCACTCCTCCAGCCCTCCCACTTTTAAAAAAAGAAATCTTGATGCCATACTATCAGTCAGGAAACAAAGCTGAAGAGAGCAGTGTCAAAGAGGCAGTAATGTGATCTTAAGCCAGGTATACATCTTCATTTCTAATTTAAGCTGTACTTAAACCACATTTCCCCTCTTGAAATATATCCTATTTTAATATAACAGAAGATTAAATGGTCTGTGTAAAGGAAAAAGTCTTAAGAAATGAAATGTTCACAATGTCCCACTCCAACCATCTAGTTAGGTTGAAACTGCCCAAAATTATCTGCATGTGTATTATTTGGGATGCCGCACTTTTGATAATAAAATCGCAACTCCATTCACTGTCATTGAATTCACTGCCTTTCCTACCGCCTCCTCTCACAGAGTGCAATTCTGTACTTCATGATAAGAAATAGCTCTGGCACTGGCCTGTGAAATGTTTGTCGTATGTGAACAATAATGAGCATGGTGGTTTACCATGAGCAAATGCAGTGTCTCGCCCATTTGACCCTGAGCAGTTCTAGTAATCTGTAGAAGCTCCAGCTCCGACATGGGAGGCAATCTCAGGTCAGTTAGTATACTGTTGAGTGTAGTGTGGGAGAGATGCACACTGCCCTTCACTCAGGTCAGAGAAATTGTGTCTCTTGGCTATAAAATGTTTGAAAATATTTATCTCAACAATAACAAGAATTTGCTACTCTTGTTAAGTGCTTCACACATATATACATTTTATCTTTTCAAAGGAGTCAGATTATAATCTTTGCTTTATAGAATAATTAAGAAAAAATATGACAAAGAATGAAGACTCAAAGAATGATTAAAAAAATCTGCCCAAGCCATATAGAATGCAAGTAACAAGAGAACCAGGAATCAAATCCAGGCAACAGCATGGTAAATACAGTGCCTAGACTCTCTGTCAGTCTATGGTTCTTCCCTAAGAGGGGACAGGAGGATACAAGTGAGCTCATGAGAATGCAATGCTTGGAGTAAACTTGAAGAACAAGTCAAAACAAGCATATGCTCAAGGGTAAATGTGTCTTACTCAAGACTACCGTTATTGCAAAATCCTAGCTAGCCACCATTGTGTGCAGAGCAACCTCTGGTACAGTGGTTTGATAACAATTTTCAAGAGACAAGAGCAAGCAAATAGCTTACAGACATTCTTGATAATTCTTAAAATTTGTTATTTAGTAATGTACTTTAAATATATCTCTTCACAAGACACATTTTCTGTTTTGAAGGGATTATTTATTTAAAGGAGAAAGAGGAACAAGGCAGAGCAAATAAAGAAGGAAAAAAAAGAGAAAAATTGCAACAGCACATATGCAGTACAGATAGATCTATAACAACCACCAGATCAAGTTACCTACACGACCATTCAACTAATTTTGGCCAAGGAGGTGTCAGAACCCAGCCTGACAGAACTCAGTTGAAACACCTAGATGGACTTCTTCCCCTCACAGGCCAGACCTCTGACCCTCATCTCCAAAAAATTTTAGTTTTAATACAGTGCTTTATTCATGTAGTAAGTGGAGTTTACTAAGTCACTTTCATATCATATCCTTTTGTCCAATGTATATTGTAAAAGAGTTTACTGCCCCAAAGTCTCCTTATCTTTGGATTATAGGGTCTGTTTACCAGCAGACAAGTCTTGAGTTAACAAAAATCACTTCCCTCCTTGGGAACTTGGCTTCCTGGCTTCCCTTAAGAGGGCCTTGTTTGCCTAGACTGTAAAAGTGGTCCAGGTTGTGGAAGGGAGGGGCCATTCCCTAACAAGAGCTGAGGTGAGGGGAATGGGTACACCTTTGTTAATCTCTAAGACAAGGAATATCACCATTTACACATAACAATTTCCTTTAACTTAACTTTCATAATTTTGTGAATATTTTATCAATGAAGTTAGTGTATTGCTCAGCTTCTGTGCTGCTGGGACAAAATATTCGGCAATCACAATGTAAAGAAAGAGAGGTTTATTTCGGTTCATTGTTTTACAGGATACAGTCCTTGAATGGCTGGCATCAAGGCAGTAAATCATACACAAAAGAGAATGCTGAAGAAAAGCTGTTCACTTCTTGGTTACTGGAAAGCAGAGCACAGGAGAAGAGCTCTCAAGAAACACACCCTCTGAAGGACACCCCTAGCAACTCCTTTCTTCCACCTGGGTCCTAATCTATGATGAACACAGCATCCTGTGATTTGATTGTCTCTCCAGCAGTCTCTTAACCTAGTTAGGCTAAGAATTAAGACCAACTAGCACAGTAAATACAATTCACTTACTAGACAAGGACACCTAATAGACCTGTTAGGGATAAGACACAAAACTAAGTCTTGTCATGCAAAACTTGAGTTTTGCCCATAGTAATATTTTTTTCTGGGAGATAAATGTGGGTGTTCTGTTTCTAAAACTAGAATACTCAGCACTTTGGTGGCAACACAATATAGTGTCTTGGGTCCTGCTTTCTGTTTTCATTCATGGCCTTGTTTCTATCCAATTATAAACTTAAACTTGACAATAAAATGAACAGTTCACACTTGCAGAACGTAGATATCAACTAAGGTAAATTTTCCCTCCTCTTTAAATGAAATTGGCTCAAACATTGTCTTGGTTACTTTTTTGTCCCCATGACTCAATACCTGGCATGCATAAATTAGGGAAGGAGAAGTTTATTTTAGCTCACAGTTTCAGAAGGTCACAGTCCCTTCATGGGCACCCAGAAACATTGAAACCACATGGAGGAAATTGTGGAGGTAGCTCCTTATAGCATTGCAAACAGGAAGCCCAAGTCTCCAAAGGAGGGAATAAAGTGACGTATGTTTTCCCAGATCCTGTCCCAGGGATCAGATCCTTATGGGTCTAGCATGTCCCTTCCAAGTTTAAGCCCCTAACTCTCTATATACCTATAATCTATAATCTACTACATGCCTGTCTTCTACCACACACCTGTAATTCACCACATACCCATAATCCTCCCTTTCAGACCAGGTCCTCATCTCCTAATAGTACATTGTTCCTTAGGTAATCCATAGAATCCAGATACATGAGATTTTTGGGAAACATTCCAGGTCCAGGTCCAAAACACAATAACCATTTTCTTTGTAATTGGCACCTCACATCATCTCAATATCTCCAAGAGTCTGGGTTTATTTTCAGCATGTATAGATTTCTTTGAAACAATTAGTCTTTCAAGTATTTCTATATTTGAAATAGTGTATGGAGTATAGGGAAATTATGCCAAATGATTCAGAGGTTGGTTGTCTCACATTCCTACAATGACACTTTTCAGTTTCTTACTGGATTTTGAACACATATTTGCCCCCAGACTTGCAGTTACTCAATCTTCACATTAGTAAATAACTTCCATACTGGGTCTCTCCCAATTCTCCATATGCTCCTAAATCATTAGTCCGTGACTAATAGTGGGCTTAATTCTACATTTTTTTATTGAACATCGTTTATTCCCATGAACTCAGGCCCACTCCTGAAGTTTTAGCTTCTAAACACTAAGAAAAGTTAGGCAGTGTTATCATGGAGGGTAGCCTGACTATTCTACCTTCTCTGGAGACTTTACTTACAGAGAAGAAATGAGAAGCTCTAGTAATTGCATTTACTCACTGCTAGAGAAATCAATGAGCAAGCTCTCCACACTGATTCTATATTCTTATCCTTCTCAATCACATGATTCAAACCAGATTCTCAGCATAATCAAAGTTTCTTAAGAAATATTCATCAGCCTTCTCTACAGTCAGAGAAAAGTTCATTTCCTCTCATCAATGCCTCAAGGTTGTGTCATAGGTCCTAATGCGCTATTAGGTCCTCCCAATAACACGCCATGATCCATTCACTTCTTCAACAGCATCTTCGTCTGATTAAGTTGGCAATTCAGATTAACTAGCACAGTAATAGAGGCTTACTTAGTAGACAAGGGCACATAATTGGCCTTATAGAAACAGGATATAAATCCAATTGTGTCTGGTCATGCAAAACCTGAGTATTCCCATAGTAGTATTAATGTGCCGTTCAAATCCCTACTTGGACCTGATCAATACTTCTTCCATGTCTAAGTTCATTCCCACCATAGTATAAAGCTATATATTCATCTATTCTCAACATGCATTCCATTTGCTCTAGTACAGAAAGCAGTATTTGAGCATGATCATCAATCGTGTTCTAAGAATTACTTCCTCTCAAAACTAGAAGTGGAAATGTCATTCATCTTCAGGTCCTTGGCTTGTTGCAAAATCATGTCTCTATCAACCTTCTCCATATATGTTGGAGCTCCCAATGTGGCTGTTCCACCACAGAAAACAACATCACCTCCTTTTCTCCTTTGTTTAAAATTAATCTCATTCACTACCAAGAAAATTGAGGCATTTCCCAACTCCAGCCAGCATTTTAAGTTTGGGGAGCAAAACTGATTGTAACCACTCACTTTAGTCACGCATTGGATAAGTCTCTAATTTTAACATATATTCAGAATTCCTCAGTGAGTTGGTTCATGGTTAAAAAAACAGCAACAAAAGACCTTGGTATGTCGATAGTTGTGTATGTATAACTGAAAACCTTCTTTCCAAAATGTTTAAAGAGATTCTATCTATGTTACTAACTTCAGTAATGATGGTGGTCCAAGGGTCTCTGAGGGAGATATTTAGTAGCTTTAGATTTTAGCCTGGTTATAAATAGTTGAAGCTTCATACGTTTTTTTCAGTTTACTTCCTTTTCCTGCCTGGTAGATCTTACAGTTTCATAGAATCTCCATACTATAGTTTCTATTTGCATCCCACAATCACCTCTCCAGTGCCTAAGAATATTCCCTTTTGTACTGCATACAGCAACTCTCAAATTATTCTTTGCTAGCCTGGTCCAGTGGCATTCACTTTGGGAGGCTGAGGCAGAAGGATCATAATTTTCAGTCCAGTCTGAGCAACTTAGCAACTTAGTGAGTGTCTCAAATAATCAGTTAAAAGGGTCTGAGGATGTTTCTCAGCATAGAGGTCCTGGGCTCAATCACCAGTATCACCAACAGGAAAGAAATAAATAAATAAAGGAAGAAAGAAAGAAAGAAAGAAAGAAGAAAGAAAGAAAGAAAGAAAGAAAGAAAATATATGTCTGCTAGTTGCATGTCCCCCAGCATGTGCCAGTAACTTGAATTTAATCACACTTGTCAGGAATCAATCTCTTGTATTCATCTAGGGATATTAAATGGAAATAAAATATAGTTACAGAAGTTTTGATCTCCAAGACTCTAATACCCACTCTGCTATAGGCATTCTTGAGCCAAAATATCTAAAATGTACTGCACATCTAGGACTTTATAACTGAAATATGGAGATAGACAAATGAAAAGAGACTGAGGCTATAAGCCTAATCTAAGAATTACTTCATTAATCCTGAGTTTGGACATTATTTCAATGAAAAATACAGCTAAGTTTAATTTATTATCTTCCTCTGTAACATGAAACTCTGGCAGCTACTAAATATATATGCCTTAAGTAAGTGTAAGAATTTCATTTGAAATAGAGATGACTATTACCCGAAAGGAAATTCCACGTGACAAAATTTACAACTCAATATCTCAATATTATTTGATGTGCCCTAAATTGCAAAGTAGGTTCAAATCTAACTTTTCTTGCCAGTAACAAATGCAGAAAGAAGTTAAGAAATTGGCTTTCAGTTCACCTCTTGTGTTTATCTAAATTTTGCAAAATATTACTTGAGTTTATCGGTTTGTTTTTCTACCACACTATCTTCCCTCATCCTTGCTGCTCAGTTTTGGCCTTGGTCCAGAATAAATAGCCTTTCCTTGATTCTATAATCTCCTTAAGTTATTCAAAAACAAAATAGAGAGAAAGAGAGAGACAGAGAAATAAAATGGTGGTTCAAAACAGGTCTGTGTTGTTGTTATGGGTTGAATTGTGTCCTCCCAAAAAGATATCAGAGTCAGAATTTTAAATATTGCATGGTGTCTCCAATATGGAAATATCAGAGGATAAATAGATAATAGAGTCAAAGGGGTAAGATGTTGGAAATCAGGAGATGGGAAAGTGGGGAGTGATGGTGAAAAATATAAGTGTACAAAATTTTCAAACTCAATATAAGCATTGTGTATAGAATATATGCGCTAATAAAAATGAGACTGGGGAGATATTTAAGTCCTAACCCTCAGTGCCTGTGAATTTGGCTTTATTTACAAATAGGGTGTTTGCAGATAATCAAGTTAATAGTTTTCTATTCTCATTAGAATAGAGCCTAATCTGTCTATATTCTTATTAAAAAAGGTATTTTGAAACAGAGATAGACATACATAAGAAGAAAAGTAAGGACACAAAGATATCACTATCTACAAGCCAAGGAACAGATTCTACACCATAGCTCTTTGAAACAACTCTGCAGACACAATTTTACACTTCTGTCTTTCAGAATTGTGGGAAAATAAATTTATATTGCTTCAGCTGCCCATTTTAGCATTTATTTTGCGAGCTCCAGGTAGTTATGTAGTAGATTTTGATGACTATTGAAGAACTGATACAGAAGATTGGTTTACGTGATCATGCTGTAACAACTTAAAATTAAATATTAGTTATTCCTCCTTTTTGACAGTCCATCCTTTTAGGTACTGGCATCCTCTCCATTCTTATTCTTCCATCATCCACCTGTCTCCTTTCTTTCTTACTGGGCTACAAGCTAAAACACGTTTCTATTTATTCTTAATCAACATAGTGCAACCAGCTCCTGATTCTAGAACAGTAACTAGCCCTTGGTTTTGGAGTATCATTATTTACCTTCAAATAGCTAGTAAAGATTTTTTTTTTTGAGCAAAGACAATTTTATCTTTCTCCACCTTTGTCACTGAAGACCTCTTTCTTCTTTATTAAGTAAGTACTTTCAACAAGGACCCAAGTCAACACTTACAGTTTTCTATTATCTAGTTCTTTAGCATCCCTAACTCATCTTAGGGGCAGAGAGACTCCCAGGTCTAAAGCACTCACCAGAGAACTAAACAACATATGAGTTCCCAGAAGAGGTACCAAGTGAAAACATAGTTTCGTTCCTCTCATTTCCTCTTTTATGTACTGGGCTCCTCTGTAATTTTACTCAGAAGCAGCAGTTCTTTGCTTCTATCAAATCCCTCATGAGAATAGTCCTTCAGTTATAATTTATAATTATACAAGTCTCATAACACAACCCAATGTTAATCTTACTAACTTCTTAGATACTTGAATATATGTCAAAATATAACTTAAACTTGTACTTTAGTATTTTGTACAAGTACTTCAATACTTTACCCACACTTTTTTATATCTTCATGGCGTAATACTATATTTAAAGAACCAAAATTTTTACTCTCATTTCTTCCAAAACTTTAGCTGAGATTAAATATTTGTAATTCTTCATCCCTTTTTCTGAATAGACCTCAACAGTGCTGAATTATTATAATGGTCTATAGGGCACCACTCTTTTGGTCAAGTCTGCAGGCAACCGAGTTCCTCCTACTGATACATCAGGTCAAAACAAAGAATTCACATTAAGATTCATGAGGTAGTGGAAGTACCAGAAGTCTTGCCTCTGATTTCTAGCTCTGTAATATAGTTTCTAGGTGGTCTTTTGAGCATTGTTAAAGGCCCTAAGGTCTGAATTTCCTTACTTGTAAAAAATCATTATTATACGTATCTTGCTCTTTCTTCTACCTCAGTACAGTTTTCTTACACTAACTTGTTGTGTCACAGTAAAGGCCTTCTCTGTGTCCCCAGTTCATTTTAGAAACATGAAAGTGAGTTTTACCCATATTATTCATTTACTTCAACTTGTCATTATCCAGTCCACCAACAGAAATTAATTCTACTTCTCAAAGCTTCCACAAATTGTCAGTTCCATTCATTCATACTGCCAACATGCTACTCTGAGAAGCATATGCATCACTGAGATTGTTCCCCCCCCCCCCATTTTATTGATATGTATTAGTGCAAGATTTAAGGTTTACAATGTTGAGGATTTTGTGCACATAAGTATCTTGTCAAGGTGACAAGGACTTTCCCACTCTCCTTTTGTCCTTCCCCCTAACCTCCCCTCCCTCCCTCCCTGCACTACCTCCCTGATTCACTTTGTTTTTCATTTTAAGTTCCATAAGAGTTGTGATCTGGGTTTCCCATATCAGAGAGACCATTCGATGTTTCATCTTCTGCTTCTGACTCACTTCACTAAGCATGATGTTCTCAAGTTTCTCCCATTTGCCCACAAAAGCCTCCATGCTGTTGAACTTCAAAGATGCATAGTATTCCATTGTGTATAAATACCACAGACTGTGTATCCATTGGTCTGTTGATGGGTATTTTGGTGACTTCCATATTTTAGTTATTGTTTAGTTCAGTTATTTTAGTTATTGTTAGTTGTGCCGCTATCTACGAACATGAGTATACATGTATCTCTATTATGTGTTGTTTTGGCCTCTTCTGGATATATTCCCAGGAGGGGTGTCGCTGGATTGAAGGGGACATTTATTTCTAGTCTTTTGAGAGATCTCCATACTGCTTTCCAAAGGGGTTGTATGAATTTCCATTCCCACCAGCAGTGCAGGAGGGTTCCTTTCTCCCCACAGCCAGACCAGCACTGATTACTATTTGACTTGTTGATGTAGGCCATTCTCTCTGGAGTGAGATGGTATCTTAGCATTGTTTTGATTTGCATTTCTCTTAGGGCTAGAGAAGTTGAACATCTTTTCAAGTATCTACCGGCCCCTTGTACTTCTTCATGAGTGAACTGCCTCTTCATTTCATTTGCCCACTTTTCAATAAGATCCTTTATTTTGGTTGGTTTACTTTTCTTCAGCTGCTTATATATTCTAGTTATGAGCTTCTTATCTGAGATATTGGTGGTGAATATTTTTTCCCAGTCTGTTGGTTCTCTTTTTACATTGTTGATAGTTTCCTTTGCTGTGCAGAAGCTTTTTAATTTGACAAGATCCCATTTTTTAATAATGGGTATAATTTCTTTTGCTCTTGGTGTTTTGTCAAGGAAGTGTTTGCCTACCCCTATGTCTTTTAGATATTTGCCTAATTTTTCTTCTACGAGGTTCAGTGTTTCACTTTTAATGCCTAGGTCTTTGATCCACTTTGATTTGATTTTCGTGCATGGTGACAGGTGTGTGGCTACATTCATTCTTCTGCATGTGGATGTCCAGTTTTCCCAGCACCATTTGTTGAACAGGCTGTCCCTTTTCCATTGTATGCATTTGGTCCATTTGTCAAAGATTAAGTAATTGAGGGTGTTTGGATTTGTCTCTGCATCTTCAATTCGGTTCCACTGGCCTATCTCTCTGTTTTTGTGCCAGTACCAAACTGTTTTTACAACTATTGCTTTATAGTACAGCCTGATGTCTGGAACTGTAATGCCGCCTGCCTTGGTCTTGTTGCTCAGGATTGCTTTGGCTATTCTTGGTCTCTTTTGGTTCCATATGAATTTAAGAATTGCTCCCAGTTCTCTATGTCTGCCCAAATGATGGTCTCAAATCAGCAAACTCACCTCCTTTGTACAATATATCTTGCCTCTACCTCTCAGACTGACTGCTAAAATTTTTCTTACTGGCTATTGTGCTTGGGTTTGGAGTGTTCCTCCAAAACCTCATGACTATGGCCTATGGATACTGTGTACTGTTGGGAAGTTGAGCACCAGCTGGAAGGGACAGATGCTTGGGGATTGAACTGGAGGAGTGTGCACTGGTTCTGCCTTTCCTCCCTAAACTGGCTGGCAGTCTGTATTGAGTTTGCCTCTCATGATGTTAATGAATGAAATTGCGAATGAATGAAGCAAGATGTACAGAGGGCACTTCACTGGGAAAGTTATAGAAGGGGGACAAAATTTCCACAGCCAGAAGGGGACCTGAAAATGTGGGTTTCTGTGAGGCTGTGTCTAGGACTAGTTATAGATGAGCTAGGTAAGCAACTTGTTTGTTAAGGCCAGTAGCTGCTGTTCCCTACCCTTAAGTACTTGCTGAAGTCCTCTACCCTTAAGATCCTTCACTGGATTGTCTTTTTTGCCTAACATTTAACTGTCAATAATTCTGGAGAGTGGTCAACTACAGACTTGACAGAGGATCAACATGATTGTCCTGAGGTTCTGCTCCAGACCCAGGCCTTCCAGAGGGCTCTAAGAGATCAGCCTCTGGAAAATTTCTATTGTCACCACTTCACTGATGGTAGTTCTTTTATGAGAGAGAGTTGGAAAAGTTGGATTTGCAGTAGTTGCTTTGAAAAAATATTAGAATCTAGACCCCTATCAACTAGCACTAGCACCCAAAAAAGATGAAGTAATTTCTTCTACTTGGGCTTTATTGTATAAGGGACTATATATATATACTACTATATATACTACTACTAAATGTACTTATAATGTTGTACATGCCCATAGTGCTATCTGGAAAGAGAGAGGGTCCTTGACCTCAGCTAGGTCACAAATTAAGCATGCTCATGAAATATTTAGATTTATCAAGGTTATAGCTAGCCTAAGGAAGCATCATTATCCTGGGTATCAAAATGGAGAAAATACAATAAGTAAAGAGAATGAAAAATCAGATTTGGAGGCTGACATAGCCACCACTAGAAAATTAAAAATGTCTGCTCCTGTGGGAAGACAATCTTTAACCTTCCTAGAGACTGCCATATTTAAATCAGGAAAATAGGACAGAGGATAACAGAGCTTATATTCTAAACTCCTGAGGTTGGTGGGAAACTTCAAATGGGTTCATCTTGTTAACAGAGGCTTCCCAACTGAAAAAGGCAACTCATGACTCATAATATCTAAAAGATAAAAATACTCTGACATTTGTGAATAAGGGCTTCATGGAGAAAAATCTTCAGTGAACAAGTAGTAAGAGGATGTGAGATCTGTCTAAAAGTTAACCCTAAGAATTCCTACCTTAAAACACCTGGGCAGCAATACCAGGGCACTTATTTGGGGAAAAACTGACAACTGGGTATTCAACAGACTGGATGGAGGCCTTCCCAACCTGGTCAGAAAAAGTGCATAAATAGTTACTGAAGTTTTTATCTCTAAGTTCAGAGTTCCATGGACCCTACAATGTGATAACAGTCTGACCTCTGTGCAGAAGTCACATAATGAGTCTCCAATGCAACTGTAAGTATCACCTCTCTGTGCCTAGAAACCTCAATCATAAGGACACGTGGAACAAACTAATGGGCTACTTAAGAGATACTTGAACTGGTACAAGAGTGCAATGCCTCATGGACACTTCATTGAACTCTGCCCTTTTGTTCTATACTGTGGGGGTCTTACCACCACACAAGGGCTGGAGGAGAGGAAAGGTGAGCGCGCGGCGGGGCCCCCTGTCCCAAGAGTACCAGACCCAGCCGGGAGTCTGTGGAAGCAGGAACTCACTTTATTCAGGAAATACAGAAGGTTATATAGGGTAGAGGGAGACCGTGGTAAGGAGGGGAGAGCAGGCAATTGGACGTGGTGTCCACGTAAGTGGGTGTCAAGCCAATCAGTGAGATGTCCATTCAGACAGGTGCCAGGCACTCGCAGTAACAGTACTGGGATCAAGCGCGGTCCACCAGGGTGAAAAACGGCTTGGCTCAATCATCTTTCTTGGTAAACACCCGAGGTGGCAGCCCCCAGGATTTCCGACGGGGACCATCTTAGGTATCACCCCACAGGGTCCCCCTCTTTTGTTTATAAAAGCCACTGAGATCTTTGGTCTCAGCCCTGTTTGTGATCCCATCATTAGGTCGGGAGCCACGGTGCATGCCATGACATTGTTATCCTCAGGCCTGGGATATCCTCCTAGGGATGCACCTGTCTTAGGTTGTCCTCGCTCCGAGGATCTTATTCATCACTGGCTGCCATCCCAGCTGCCAGAGGAACGAACAGGTGGAGGGGGTACCCAGATTGATGGAGGGGCTCTAAGAAACTTGTGGGCATTTGTAGGTAGGGCCGCAGGAGTGGAGAGCGACATAGTTGGACACCTGTTGGACCTGGATGGAATCAAGGCAAACTGATAAACGAGAGAAACTTGTTAGTAAGGTATGGGCCAAATGTTAAAACAATCAAAAGTAATATCAGTGGTCTGGCCAGGGCAGATATAAGAGTAGTTAATAATGGAGATGCCAAGAACAAGGATTGATGTAGACGTTCCTGGACAAAGGGAAAACTGGGTCTGAAGCAGTCAGGCTCACAGGCAGGGAGCATGACACCATAACCAGCTGAATAATTATCAACAGCAGTTTGGCCAGAGTAATCCTTATCAAATGAGCCTCCCAATAAATCACATAGGTCAAAGGAAAAGGAAGGCAATGTAGGTGGTGTCCGGGGGCCAGTGGTATAATTAACTATAATGGTACGGCCTATTGCCACATCAGAGACGACCCATGTAAAGTTGTCAATCGTGTGAGGAGAATAGGAAGCAGAAAAAATGGGAGGGAGGGCCATCAGTAGGGTAAGGGTGATGTACTTATACATTGGAAGGCACAGGTGGGTGTCCTGTGGAGTCCAATGAAGGAGTGGGGTGCTTGCCTTGAGGAGAAGAGAGAAGGGGAATGGGCCATAACAGGTTAAGTAAAGAGTCATTTGTCAGGGAGATGTCTTTTTCGTCCTCTGGGACCATGTTCTCTGGAACTGTGGCACCTTGTGGTGGTGTCCCCGTTGAGGCAGCATCACCCTCTCTGGGAAGGGCAGTTGGAGGTAGGTACTTTAGGTTCCTGGACAGTATCCAGAGGGAATTAGATTGGCCTATCGGGAAAACACATCTGAATCCACGGCCCACTGTTGGGAGAGGGTTGGAACTGCTCCATTGGCCCATGAGGGGACCCTTCCATTTGACCATGAGAAGGGGTTGGGTTTTTATATTAGTCCAATGTTTTTGAAAAGAGTGAGAGATTCTCCTCTGTAGGAGTTAAGGACATTAAGTGTGAATAAGGCCATGTGGAGCTGTTGATGGGGAGAGGCTGTCCCCTGATGTTGTTTTTGTAGTTGCCTCTTAAGATTTTGGTGATTCCTTTCAATAAAGGCTTGTCCCTGTGGATTGTAGGGGATTCCGGTTACATGTTGGATCCTCCAGTGTTGGAAGAAGGAAGAAGTACTAGAGCTAACAAAACAGGGCCCGTTATCCATCTTTACCTGGAGAAGGAGCCTAAAGGTGGCAAAACATTGTAAAAAAATGGCTTTGGGCATGTTTGGATTTTTCCGAGTGGGAAGTAGCCCAGAAGGCATGGGACTAGGTATCAATGGAGACAAACACATATTTAAGTTTTCCAAAGGGGGAATAATGAGTGACATCTGTCTGCCATAGAGAGTTGGGCTTTAGTCCACGAGGATTTACCCCGGGTTCCTGAAGTGGTGGAACCTGAAAAAAAGGTTGACACTCCTTGCAAGTCCGAATAAACTTTTTAAGTTTCCCAGTTGGGACACGGGGGAACCGGAGGTGGAGTCCCCGCCAATTGACATGGGTCAGATCCCAGAAGTCCTGAGCCTCCTGTAGGGGTCGAGATTGAGCCACCAAGGGGCATTGAGAGGCGAGGGCGTCCACCAAGGTGTTGCCCTGAGAAATGAAGCCGGGAAGGTTTTGATGACCCCAGAGGTGTTGTAAGTAAAAGGGAGCTTTCCTCCGGCTTAACAAAGTTCTGATCTGAATCATAATAAGGGTGATAGGATTGGAGAGTTTCATGTTCTACCGACTGAGCTAGCGGGGCTTCAGTTCCCAACTGAAAGGGATCTCCTCTTTACGGAGGATTGTCCTATCTGCCCCTGTATCAATGATGCAATGGAAATTTTTACCGTTAATGCAGATATCCGTTTTAGGCCTAAGGCCTTTCACCAATGGCACTGTCCAACTGGCTTGAACAAGCCTTTGAGGACCTCCTTGGGGTAACAGGGCTGGAGGTTGCCCCCATCCCTGTCAAACTTTGAATGACAATCCTTGAGCCAATGAAAACCCTTTTTACAAAGGGGACAAGGAGTTTTAGGTAGTTGGGAGGTGGCCGCAGGTGAAGGTCCCAGAGGGGGCTGGGTGGGGCATAGGGCATTCCCTCTTGAAATGGCCTGTTTGGCTGCAGTTGAAGCAGGCCTTTGATTTCTGCTTTGCAGCAGGGCAGAGAGAGAGAGAGAGAGAGAGAAAGAGAGAGAGAGAGAGAGAGAGAGAGAGAGAGCCGGTGAGAAAGCCTGGGTTAAGGCCTGGGTTTGAGCTTGCAATGCCATGATGAGGGATTGGCCCTGGTGGGCCTGTGTTCCCACATCCTTAGCTGCAATGATCCACTTTTCCATTGACCAATCTTTAAGGCCAGCACACGCTACCTTGTGGTCTGCATTCATGCCATCCCAGACCAGAAGCTTAACAAATTGGTCTCGGAGCGGGCTGACAGGGAATTTCCTTTGGAGGCTCTTTCCAACCCGATCTATGAAGAAGGCCAGATCCTCCCCGGGCTTTTGGCTTATTCCAGCCATGGGGGGGTGGGGGGGTGGGGCTCCAGGGCCCTTCTTCCAATTTTTTCCAAGCGGCCAGGCCTAGGGCCCTTACTTGATCAGTGTAAGGTGCTGGAATGGCGGCCTGCTGAGGGTCGGTGGCCAATTGGTCATTTGTGCCCAATAACATGCCAAAGGTAATTGGAATGGCCAGGTTGGCGTGTCGGTTCCTCTCTGCTTGGGCATGACATTCCTCCTTAAAGAAGGCACACCACTTAATGAAGAGAGGACCAGTCAGGACAGCCCTGCACAGGGAGCGCCAGTCCCGGGTGGTGCATTGTTGGAGAGCAAGGCCCTGGAGGATGGCTTCAGCCCAAGGGGAATTAGGTCCATCCTCCATGACTGCCTTTTTTAGTTCCTTGAGATCCGCTGGTTCCCAAGGATACCAATGGGCGGGTCAGTTGCCCCTGGGGCAATGTTTACCGGAAAGGGGAGAGCGGGCTGGGGAACATAATGAGGCAAGATATCAGAGGAAAGGAAAGGATTGGTTGGTGTGAAGAAAGAGCCTCTGGCAAGGATTTCCCCAGGCAAGCTAGGATGTCAGCCATAGGGTTCCAGGAGGATTTTGAATCCCCAGCGGAGGCAGAAGGGAGGGCAGGGCATGGCGAAGGGTGTGTGTGTTGGGGGTAGGGGGGGTCCAGAGGACTCCTCAGCGGGAGGGGCGGTAGCCCCAAGTGGGAGGGTGAGGTCCCCCCCAGCTACGTGGCGCTCGTCGGAGGAGACCCAGGGGCCACACCCAGGATGACCCCTGAGGCCACAGGCACCTGTTTATTTGTAATTTCCAGGCCTCTAGGAGGCATTTCAGTGCTTTAAGTGCAGGGTCCTTTTGCTTAGAAGTTGCACTACCCATTTTCGGGGTCACTCACCCTGAAAGACCGCTTGACCTCTCCTCCTTTGGATCCGTTTGGGGAGCCCCACATTGGGCACCAGATGTGGGGATCTTACCACCACACAAGGGCTGGAGGAGAGGAAAGATGAGCGTGCGGCTGGGCCCCCTCATCCCAAGAGTACCAGACCCCACCAGGAGTCTGTGGAAGCAGGAACTCACTTTATTCAGGAAGTACAGACGCTTATATAGGGTAGAGGGAAAATGTGGTAAGGAGGGTAGAGCAGACGATTGGATGTGGTGTCCACATAAGTGGGTGTCAAGCCGATCAGCAAGATGTCCATGCAGGCAGGCGCTGGGATCAAGCACGGTCCACCAGGGTGAAAACGGCTTGGCCCAATCATTTTTCTTGGTAAACGCCTGAGGTAGCCGCCCCCAGGATTTCCGGTCGGGGCCATCTTAGATATCACCTCACACCGTACTTATTCATTGCTGGAACAGAACACCCACCATCCACAATTTAAGAGAAGAATGATTGATTCAGCTCACAGTTTCAGAAGGTCTCACTGTCAATTCCTAAGTAGCTGGCAACAGTGGAAGCTCTTGGCAGAGGCTGGAGAGCTGTTCACCCCACTATAGAGAGAAAGTCAAGTCAGGAGTGGAGGAATGGCACAGGGGTTAAAGCCTTGCCTTGCACCACATAAAGCCAGGTGTGGTGGTGCACACCTGTCATCCCAGCATACTCAGGAGACTGAGGCCAGAGGCTTGTCATGAGTCCAGGGTCAGCCTGGGCTACATAGTGAGTTCAGGACCAGCCTGGGCTACAAAACAAGCCCTGTCTCAAAAACAACAAAACAAAACAAAGTGAAGCAGGAGCCAAGTGAGTCTGGAGACTCAGGTGAGCTAGAACTTTCCCAAGAAGACGTTCTAACAATGTTTCTTTCTTCTTTACTTAGTTCAAGCTGTCCAGTGGGCCCCTCAAGTTCCTTCCTCACTTCCTGGCCCACAGTCAATACAGAAACAAACAAATAAACAAACAACAACAACAAACCTGAAAGCTCTGTCCTGGGAAACCCCCCAATCTCACTAAATTGACACTAAGTCCAACCCTAAGCATCCACCCCTTCCAACCAGGCTCTGTCTCCCAAAAACTTACAGTTTCACAGTTACCCCACTACATCCAAATACACAAAGTTTGAGGGAGACACTCCAGATTGAAACCATAGCGGCCACTAACAATCTATCAATGCCTATCTATCCACAATGGATAAGGTAGCAACAAAGGTAGGTTTCATTTATCTCAGTACTTTGGATAAATTGAAAGTTCTGTAAATCCCATGATACTGTAGCTTTTTATGACTTTTCAAAATACTTTGATAGGAAAAAATATAGTTGAATGTATTTATTCCGCATTGTTTACTTTCATGATTTGAATCCAGAGTGCCCTCCAGTAGTCTCGGGTATTTGGAGGATGATTGGAGTGTGGGGGTTAATTGCAATCCTGGATTTACCCAGCCCAGAGGGGTAGATTACCGAGAGGGGACAGATCACTGAAGCGTATTCTTGCCCACACTTCTTCCCAACCCCTTGTTCTTCTTTTGCAGGTCAGTGAGCAGCTGCTCTCTACCAGGCCCTTCCATATACCCTTCATTGCTAGCGAAACATGAAGGGACCTCAGAAGTATGAGGTTAAAACCAGGTGTGAGTGCCAAGTATCATGTCCCAGCAACAAGAAGTGATAAAGACTCACGTGCACATTGATTACATTGTTTCCCATAGATGATTTGTCAATTTAAAGTAGCATTAAACTGTAAATGTGGAAAAATTGCGAGTCAGAAATAGGAGGTGCAGAAAAGCTTTATTTAAAAAAGACAAGTGGGGAGTGAAGGTAAAAAGTTTCCCAAAGTTGTTTTGTTTACCAATGGAAATGATGTAAAGGAGAAAAACTGGAGATTGGAAACAAATTGAAAAATTGCAGACAATTTATAGAGTAAACAGAAGAATTAGAGCATTTCAAAAAACACTGACACTTTCTATGCAATAATAGGGGAAAATTATGGGAGAGGTGGCTGGAAAGACACGTGAACATGAGGCATGAAACAAGTCTATTTTCAAGGTCACAGAACAGTGCCACAGAGGCTCTGTGGACAAGCACTAGTCTGTAACTTACTGGTTTCTAGCTCTCACTAAAACAAGCACATAAATCGAGTAGGTGTGTTTAGAAATTGTTACAGCAAATTGGCAGCACATTTTTATGTCTGATGATTCTAATATGAAATATTTGAGGCTCATTTTTGTCAGTTTTTTCTTTTCCCTTTCTTGTACATGAGAGTAAGTACTGTGTTCCTGGAAAATAACATACTGAAAATAAAAACTTAAAAAATAACAAGGGACTAAAAAAAATTTTAAGTTGTCTGTCCTGCTCAATAGTTTGAGAAGCACTGATTTAGGATTCAAGCTCACTGTCAAGCGTGGACAACAGAAGAGATGTTGGCAGTTTGAAACTGGAGGAGATGTAAGGAAATAGAAAAATGCAAGAATAAATAATGATGGTGTCATCTCTAAAGTGTGGTCCTTAGATCAGCACCAGAATTACCTAAAAACTTACTGGAAATGCAGATTGTCAAACTTCATCAAAGTCGCTGAGTCAGGAGCTCAGAAATATGTTTTACTAAACCCTTCATGAAGCATATTAAGAACTAAGAATTACTAGAATGGAAAGATACAGTAGAATTATTAGACACAGCAAGGCTTCACTTGGAGATAGAATGTATACATTTAAAATGAGTTCAGAAAACATGTTTAAAGTTTTTCTCCTGCTGAAATTTCAATTTTAGAACTTATTTCCATAATTTTAAGATAACAAATATCTTACTTTAAGCTACTAATTTGAGGTACTTGTTACAGAAAAAATAGAAAATGAGTACTTCTTCCGTGAATTCATGTGTGCTTCTCCCAGTCCTCTACTCTCACTCTTACCCTACTCCTTACAGTGTGTACACAGAAGATCCAGCAAAGTTGCTAAAGTCCCCACTGAGGATGGAAATAGAAAATGGGTGCGTTGTATATCTCAAAAACACTGTTTAGGATTTACTTGGATTGAACTGCATGTAGGAAAAAAATACTCACTTTCTCAAAGCTCTGCAGTTATAAGTATGTATGTCTGAATAGCTAGCTTGCCCTGAGATTGATTCTGATTTTGGTGAGTCTGAGTGGTGGTTTGAGACTAGAAGGTAATAAGGGAGTGTGACCAGAAATGCCCAGAATACTGTAGCTCTGTCCCTCAGATTTTACCAAACGTGATTTTTGCATTCAACTGTGGCCTGATGTGTGCCTGATGTGGTGAAATTACATCAAAATAAAATCATTAGCACATACATTAATGAAATTCTGTTGTAGTTCTGCAAGTGGTAATTGCTTATACTTTAAGACTTCATGGCTTAACAAGGTGCAATATATGTAAGAACATGTTTTTCCCACCCTCCTGAATACAGAATATATCTCTAAGTCTTAAATCAGCACACCAATGACTGTCAGGAAGCCATAAGACTGAAACTCAAACAAATGTAGAGAACAGAGCTGCCAAGTAGGTAACTTAATCGACAGACATATTGACTGTTCTTCCCTGGGACCTGATTCCCATTAGAACATTCAGAAGAATGCACACCAGTCCACACCAAACTAATTCTGTCTTCAACATTTCTGTTTAATCACCATCCGACTTGCCTCTCTGTCCTCAGTCATATATTGACCTCTGCAACAAATACATAAAAAAATTCTAGAAAATGATAGCATAAAAATAGAAAACAATTTTCATCAATTAGAACATTTGGAATGGCTATAACAAATAGTGTCCAGACAAAAGGGAAGAACTCTGAGATGCATGTTGAATTCTGTGATTTAAAATTAGGCTGTTAATAAACAAGAAACTGTTAAACTGTTAAAATAATTATATATTGATAGCCTGGAGCAGATAAACAAATGGTGGTGATGGTGAATTTATTTTAATCCTCAAATTTGTGCTGAGATTTTACAATACTGATGATTAGCATTTAAATGAAGATAATGACACTTAATAGTTAGACACATAAAACTGATTTCAAAATATAAAGGAAAAACTATATAGACTGAAATACATTGGGATAATTAATAAAAATATGGTAAAGACCAAGTTAGGTACTAAGTCCATAGTTATTCCAGAATTTGAGTGGTGAACCAGACCAGGAATTTCTTGAAAGGGATGACATTTTTAAACATTTCCACATTTTCAGCATAGTGATAGCATCTAAAAGAAAATTTCAATAAGTACATTTTTAATAAATACAATATATATCATTTTATTTATACTATTGCCAACATGGGTTTTTACTCAATTAAAATGAAAAGTCAGTTTCTTTAAAAAAGAAAAGCTAAAAGTAAAATAAACTCAATAAAAGTCATTCACAGAGCTGCCTAATGGTTAATTACACTTCCAAAATTGGCTAACATTCACATGGTCAAATGGTCTTAGTCACTTATGTCTGGACACAATGTCTGATTTGTACACCATAAAGAAGAAGGGGTTTAGTTCACATTTCACACGTATGAAAACATACATTGCTGCCTGCGATGGTAGATATTTTGGTTTGGACCTCAGAAATCATGTGCTATTAGGAGATGGGAGCCTGGTCTGACGGGGTGGATTATGGGTCTGTGGTGGAATACAGGTGTGGGGTAGATTGTGGGTTATATGCATGTGGTAAATTAGGGTTTCAAACCTAGAAAGGATGGAACACTGAGGCTGGAACTGGAAGGGGCAGATCACTGGGGCAGGACCCTGAAGGACATATGCTACTTCTTCCCTTCCTTCTATGACAAGGTTTCCTGCTTGCCTTGCCCTGAGGAGCTGCTTCCACCTCTGCTTCTACCATGTGATTCCACTGTTACTGGCGGCCTATGAATGGGCTGTGAACCTCTGAAGCGGTGAGCTATAATAAACTTCCACCCCTAATTTGTGAATGTCAGGTATTCTTTTCTTAGCAAGTAACTAAGACAATGAAACTGCCTATTGTGGAAGAAAGGTGCTAATTTAATGGTGGGCAAGAAGGAGAGGCAGAGGGTCGACCTTGTCTCAGGAAGAGCCTGAGACAAGAATACACCTTTCCAGGGCAGATCCAACACTTTGCCCCAACCAGGTCCCATGTCTTAACAAGTTATTCACAGTTCACAGGATCACGTCACTCAATATTTGGAAATGCATAGCGTCATTTACACTGATCACGGCTTGCCATATTTTAGTTTCATCTGGAAAGCTGTTATGGTTTGAAACATTATATTGAAAGGTTGTTCTTTTCCTTTAAGATGCCTGTTAAACATATTTAAATGAGCAGTCAAATCCACTAAAAATACTATATGTGTAAACCAGTTTTCATCAAGTTCTGAGACAAATTTTGTTTTTGATACTCTAAATGACTTGATTTCATGTAGCAAATCAAAATCTTTTCAACATTTCCCCTTGAGTTAATCATTTTACTTCCAAAAAATAAACGATGTCTCCATAGTCAGTATAATACTTTTAAGAAATTCCTGAAATTGATGATGATTCAATTCTTTTGCTCCTGTGAAATTCACTGCACTGATGACAATTACAATTTGCCTGACATTATCCAATTTTAAAGGTTTTGTGCATAAATTTTATTGATGCAATAAATCTTCTGATATAATGATATTTCATTAAATGTGATTTTCAGACAGCAATAACATTGTCCTCTATTCGGTTTACAAATTCCTCTCTTTTTCTTGTCATCACTGCAACATCATCAATAATTCTACCAGATATGTTTACAATGAACAAAAATAATTTTAATGTATTTTAATTGTATAAATCTCTTGATTTGTTTGTAACTTTTTTTAATACAGGGTCTCACTCTGTAATCCAGGCTGGCCTCAAATTCCCACAATCTTCCTGCTTCAGCCTCTCGGGTACTAGGATTATAGGAGTACACCATCATGCCCAGTTTATGTAGTGCCAGGGAATCAAACTCAGAATCTTGTGCTTGTTAGGCCAGTGCTCTAACTGCTCTGCTGTTACTCCAGCCCTCTATTAGTGTCTTTTGATTGTACTAAAGATACAATTTCTTCAGTAAAGTCATAATCACTCCCAATACCTTTTATAAAAAACGGCGAATTGTGCTGTGTCTGTAGCATCAGTGCTTTGATCCATTACTAAAGCACAAGAGTTATATTAGTAGCTTTATACAACAAATCTCTTTCAACAGATTTTCCAGTTTCTTCATTTAGCCTGAGTATAGTCTGACAAGAGAAACTGATTTTTAAAAATACCCCGCACTTTATTAGGCAGATTATATCTGGCATACTTTTTTCCACTATTTTTATTAATATACAAATGTAATACATAGTATTTACAATGAATTTGGGTGTTTCGTACATCTATGTATCACATCGACTTCACAATCCCTTCCCATCTTCTACCCTCCCACCCTCTCCCTGTCCCTTCCTCCGGCTCCGGCTATCACTTCATATGGTTCCAAAGAATGTCTGTGTTCTGGGTATTCCAAGTCCGAGAAACCGTACATATTAATCTTCCGCGCCTAAGTCATTTGACTAAGTCATTTCACTCACTGGCATACTTTTAATGCACTGCTTAATAAAACTAACATCAGTAAATGGTTTTGATGTTTTACTATTGAATTTGCTACTTCATACCTAAATTTTATAAGAGTCAATTTGAGCTATAGTTAAGACAGAAATTTTAATAGGACAGACCTTTTTCCATTCCACTATTTGGGGCTGGAGGAATGGCTCAGCGGTTAAAGTGCTGTCAAGCACTAAGTACCCAAGTTTGATTCCCCAGCACCACATGAGCTGGATGTGGTGGCATATGCCTGTAATCCCAGCACTCGAGAGGCTGAGACAGGAGGATAGACATGAGTCCAAGGTCAGCCTGGTCTCCATAGTGAGTTTAGGAGCAGCCAGTGCTACAGAGCGAGTCCCTGTCTCAAAAAAATCAGGTCTCTGATTTTGTCTTCTTATAACACACTCCTTGATAATCACTGAATTTGGCAGCATTTTCTGTGTACAATGTCTTTTCACATTATAATTTTTGAAAATGGCACAAATTCCCTACAAACAAAGCAGAATCATACTATTTGCTTCCCCTAAAAAAAAAAAAAAGTCTTATGTCCACTTTTCAGTAGAAAACCTTCTTTATCAATGATTGTTCTTTTTGGGGTTGTGTTTTCTTTTGAGACATTGTGGAATTTGTGCTGGAATTTTAAAAACAATAGTAGAGCTAGGCCTGGTGTTACACGTATGTAATCCCAGCACTGGTGGAGGCTAAGGCAGAAGGATCACAAGTTCAAGCCCAGCCCGGGCAACTTCGCAACTTAGCAAGACCCTGCCTCAAAATCAAAGATGAACAAAAGAAAACAAAACAAAACTGATATAATCACAAAGCGGCATGTGGAACAGATCATTGAGCTACAGGGGTAGCTGTTGAAAAGATCACTGAGCTCAGGATGTAGCTCAGTGACTAGGGTGGCTGCCTAGTAAGCAAGAGGCCCTAGCCCCATATAATTGGCAGGGCGCGCATGGTGGCGCATGCCTGTAATCTCAACATTTGGGAGGCTGAAGCAGGAGGATTGCCATGAGTTCTAGGCCAGCCTGGGCTACATAGTAAATTCAGGGCTAGCCTGAACTGTACAGAGTGAGACCCTGTCTCAAAAATAAATAAAAAATAAATAAAAGAAGAGATTAGTAAAATTGGTCTCTAGCCACAAACTATAAAAGATATGACATTTCAACAAACCCACAAACACTGAAAAAAGCAATAACTTTTATGTGAATAAATTTTAGAATTCAAGTGGCATAAAGAAACTTGTGAAAGATATGAATTAGTAAAGTTCACTCAAGAAGAAAGAGATTGTTTGAGGCAGGAGGCTAACAAGTTTGAGCTCAAGCTGGGCAACCCAGTGCCTTAGACCCTGTCTCAAAAATCAAAACTAAATAACGACCTGGAGATTTAGCTCAGTGGGAAGATACCAGAGTGAACTTTAATATTGGATTTTTTTAAAAAAAGAGAAAACAGACAGCTTTAATATCTATCACTTTTTAAATAAAATTATACTCCTTCCCAAGAAGAAAATATCAGTATGAGATGGTTTCACTATTATATCTTGCCAACCACTTAAAAAATGACGTCAATTCTATATGAGACGTATTTCAAAACAGAGAAGAAAATGTGAGTACTCAAGCAAAGACAATAAAAAATTAAAGAGGAAGGGGTGAATGATTTAATGTGTGTCAATATTGGCATTCTTCATAAACACAGATGAAAAAATCCTTTAAAAATATAGCAGATGGGGCTTGAGGAATAGATCAATGGTTAAAGCGTTTGCCTAGCAAGCTCAAGGCATTGGGTTTGACTTCGCAGAATCACGAGCATGGCATGATGGCATACACTTGCAATCCTAGCACTTAGGAGGCTGTGCCTTTGCCTCAAATTCTTGTCTTCTCATGGTATACATTGTGTGGGAAAGATAGGAACAATACAAGAGAATTTTTGTGCCTGTTTTTTTTTTTTTTTTTTTTTTCTTGAGATAGGGTCTTTGAAACAGGTTGTCTTTGAACTCACTCTATGGCCCTGGCTCATCTCAAAGTAACCCTCAGCCTTTGGAATACTAATTTTTGTGTAGTGCTGGAGAATCAAACACAGTGTCTACAGCATGCTAGGCAAGTACTGTAACACTGAGCTATGCCTATTCATGTCCAGGATATTCTGGAATAGATCTTCCTCTGCCAATAAAAAACCAGAACTTTAGCTCCTGAGGCCAAGATCCAGATAAACCATTCCTCTGACAGAGGCAGTTACTTCTCTGAAGTTCATCTGAGTTGAGGAGAGGAGGGGGCTCTGGTTTATGTACTCAGCATGAAGATGTTGAAGAAGCAGTCTATTTCTAAAAGAAAAAATCCAATTTTTAAAGATACATTGTGCAGTCTCAGTTAAGAAAGAATACAATGATGTTTTCTTGTCATATCTACTTGATATTGTATTCAGCCTCTAAGTTGGTGAAATAAGAAGGGAAAATAAAAATGATATAAATAATTGAAAAAAACAATGTGGTAATTACACATATCAGTTACCCACAGATATTATTCACATAACTAGGCTAACATGCGAGTAAAGTGGGATTGTATCACATAATACAAGGGAATCATAGAATTGTGCAGATTATTTTCATATACATGCAACAAATAACTGAAATAAAATAAAGAGTCAATACTATGGCAGACTAATGATCATAACATTCTTTAATGCTCTTATTAAAAATTCATTCTATGATTTCTGCTTTTGAATTTGATAATATTTTGATACTCTTGACACAGAGGTGGCATTTCTGCCTCTTGCCTTAAACCTTAGTAGACTTTCAGACTTCTTTTGATTAGATAAAATTTTACAAGTGACTCCAGACACTGACAACTTCCAAACAGGAAGCTGTTTCTTGAAGCACTAAATTCTTGTCATTCAATCACCAATATGGGGAAAAGTCAACCCTCTTGAAAGAACTGCATGCAGATATGTCAGTGGGTAGCCATGAATAAGCTATTTGTCAGCGATTCAACTTAAATCTCTAGACCAGGGGAACTTAGATTGCTATTAACCATTGTTGGGCAGCAAGTTCATGAACAACTCCAAGTTTTAATCACTCCGTTAAATCAAGTCTATCAACAAAGATGGGAGGGGAATTATCTTCAAAAATTGCTGTTTAAAGCCACAAAGTTTGGAGTAAGTTTATAACTCAGCAACAGAAATAAAAACTTTTTACAATAGCATAGCAATAGCATAAAAGTTCTTAACTATTATTCATTGAATGTCACATAAATTTTCACATTTGAACTTCTATCTTAATTCAGACATTATTTCCTTAGGAGTAAATTTAATGAAACTTCCAGAGTATGTTGCGAAATTAAAGAGGCATAGATTAAAAACCACAACATCTCCTAGATGTGTTTGCAATAAGTGAGTCAATCTACATTCCAGTGAACCTTTGAGACTACCAGATTGTTCTCTATAAGTCAACTCCTAGAAGGGTTTGCCCCCATTCCTCTTCCCAAAGAAAGACTTCCCAAGAATAAAGATAAAAAGATTTGTAATCGTTTTTCATTTAAGGTAATTAAATGAGAATCTAGGAGTTTTGTCTAAATTATAGAAATATACAATCCTTTTAATGGGACCCATTCTGTTCCTGACGAGAATGTAGCTCTTGGGGGCTCAGTCCACTGGGGGCATAAATAATGAATAAATTAGTGCTGTAGACCATAAATGAAAAATAAGTTAGTGTTGTGTAAGTGGTGTCAAGAATTAGCATGAACCAAAAATGCTCCCTGGTGCTTTACTTGAGATGCAGTGTTACTTTCCGATTTACACTTTCTCAGTACCTATTCTGTATCAGAATTCTCATTTAATTTCTTCTATAAAGCCTTCTTTTTTGACTAAATGTTAGAGTTGCAGATTTTGAACCCTTTTAAGAAGATTTTTCTAACTCTATTTCTCATGCAAGAAAAGTGACTCATGGAGCCCGAAACCTCTTTTTTTACCTGAAATCTTTCCTTGGTTAACCTCCACTGCAGGCTTCCTGTGTGTTTGCTTGCTTGCTGTCCCTGTTGCATTAAGTACAAAGACTACGCCTCATTAATTTTTATGTCTTTAGGAAATAGCACAGTGCTTAAGTCTTAATTATTATTCATTAAATGTCACTTAAATTTTCATATTTGAAGTTCTGTTTTAATCTAAGTGTTATTTCCTTTGACCAGACTGAGGCTTCAAAAGACAGGGGTCATGTTTTACCAGTTCCTGGATTCTCAGTGTCTGGGGCAATGGGTAACAAACACAACTCCCAGATTATCCTAGTCTTCACTAATTGGCAGAGGAATTCTCAAAAAGCTATGGAATATAGTAGAGGTATTAATGAAATAAGATTCCATGAATAATTAAGTAATTAATATTGTTTATATTTGTATACAGTTGCCTAATGATCCTTAGTTTATGAAGTGCACATACATTCATTTACTGACATAATCTTCACAATTATCCTATAAGAAGCACAAAGCAAATGTTATCAGCATGCTGTGTATGAGGTTTCGTGTCTTGTCTAAAGTCACAAGGCTGAAAACTAGAAATACTAGAAATAATACTCAAGTTTCCTGATTTCCTTTGTGAGTCCTTTGACAGTAAATCACTCTTTGGTCCTAATGAAGAGTGATGTTTCACTTTGGAATTCAACCATTTATAGCTAAGGGTTTTCAATCATATCTTTTAATTTATAAACTTTGTTATTTTTAGGTAACTATTTTAATTAATCTTAAAGACTGCTTCCTCCCAAATGGGCCATATTTACTAAGATGTTTGCTATTATTAAGGTATGTTGATGCAATTTAAAATTAATGATTTACTGATAATTAAATTGTATTAGTAGAACTTTATCAACAATAAATTATATCAGTCATATTTTATTTGAAATGAAAAGAGAAGACAGACAAGGTTCCAAATTAATACAATAAAACTATTAAAATTCTGAATGTAATTCTGAGGAAAAAAATTCAGAAATATTCCAAAGAGAAGCAGAGAGGTATGAAGGGTGCGATCTTTCTTAAATGTAGCTCCCTGTTTCTATCTCGAAGTTTGGAGTCCAGTAGCCAAAACTGCACTTATCAATAATTCACTGAGCTTCCAGTGCCAGGCTTGACTGGATTTCTTTGCTTTTTGATTGGCTTTCTTTGAGATTCATTGTTGATACTTTAATATAGTTTTTCATACCACATTGAGAATCCCTTTTAGTAATTATGTAGACTACTAGGAACTATTTTACAAACTGAAAATGAGGAGCCATTAGATTGTTCTTCAGTGAATTTTCTAGTTGCTTGATGAAAAGTCCAGTAGCCCAACTATACAATAAGAGAAGCCATCAATTTGCATGCTAGTGGCAATCATTACTTGTGAACTAACCATGTATGGCCTTATGATATTGCAGACAAATGTCAGATGGTTTGCCTAGCTGAAGCCTAGAAATAGACCAAGTTTATGAACTTTCTAAGATTTTCTAACACATGAACAAAGTCATAAAAAAGTCAAACATTTTTCATTGAGGACAAATAGATATGGACAAAATATTAAGTCTAAGTTCACTCTAATTTCTCATCACCATCAATATAAATCCTCAACTTGAAAAATGCGAGTTATTCATAACTTCAAACATCTTCTATTATTACTACCTCTGCGATTATACTTTCTTCTGCCATGTATTTGAAATGGCTTCAATTCCTTGCCACCTATAAAGTAGTAACTTCCATTTATTCATTATTACTGAAATTATTGTACCTATTTCATAGTTGAGTAACAAGAAACACAATGTTAACTAATATATTCCAAGCACACAACTAATGATAAAAGTAGAATTTAAACCTTTACCTATTTGAAACTCTTGCTTTTTTCCATAATTTTCCTTTTCTCAAAATAAAAATCCACTTTGAAAAGAAAGCCTTCCTGAAATATCCTACTTTGAATAACCTCACATGTCTTCTTCATTCACTGAGCACTCCAAAACCTTATCTTTGTCAACACTCTACATCTCTAAGGGTCTATTTCATTAAGGTATGAAACTCTTAAGGACAGGATAGCCTCTTGCGTTTTCAACACGTTACCCGTCATATTGTGGTTGTCATCAATTTAAATACAAGTTTTTCATAGGTAAAACAACAAACTGATGCAGCCTGTTGATCTTTGCAGACCTTTAGTATCTTGAACAGTGTTCTGTGTTTGCATCTATATACTGTATGTTGATGTGAACTCAATTTTGATTTAGACTAAACATCTGAAAGATAAAGAAACTAAGACACGAAGTATATAAAAACCTGTTATGATTTAGATGTGTAATGTCTCCCAAAACCTCATATATTGGGAAGATGATTAGATTATGGGAATTAATTACATTAGTGGATTAACCATTGGTTTCTGGTACTGTTAAAAGGTGGGGCCTTGTCTGGGTGGGGAATGCTGAGAGTGTGATGAATCGCTGAGGGTGGAGCCTGCAAGGGTATATTCTTGCACTGGGGCTTTTCCCTTTCTCATTCCCACTTTCCTTCAATGCTATGTTCCTTGCCATCATGCCAGCATTGCCAACCAAACACGAATGGACTGACACTTCTGAAATCTGAACTCAAATAAGCCTTTCCATATGTTAAATAGTGGGTATAGAGTATTGTGTCCCAGTAACAAGAATGCAATTAAGACAGAAATTGGTACCAGAGAAAAGTGTGGTTATTGCTGTGACTTTATCTAACTCTGTGGTTTAGAAGCCTTTGGAATTAGTAGAAGGTGGAGTTGGAAAGTTATGAAGATGCTGGCTAGAAAAATACTAGAAAGGTAGAAGCCAAGCTTGATGAGATATTCAAGCTTGGCTTCTACCTTTCTAGTATTTTTCTAACCAGCATCTTCAATACCCTATAACCACTATTTAACATATGGAAAGGCTTATTTGAGTCTAGACACCATGAATGATACATTCTGGCAAACAAAAGTGTCAGAATTGTTTTGCTCCTGTCTTGATATTTTACCTGAAGCTGAGATTAAGGGTGGAGAAATACTTACTGTGGAGGAAGAAATCTCTAGGTAACCCAATGTTCAGGCTGTTACTTGGGTTCTGTTTGCAGCTTTGAACTATTGAAAATAAGGAAAAAAAATGGCAAGCAAAAAGATGTAAAAAGTTTACAGTTTTGCTAGAAAGAAAGTGCTTGCAAGCAACGTCGCAGCAAAAAGAGAGCATGGTTGTAGAAGAAATAAGCATAAAAAGAAGCCAAGTACTTGGCATCATAACTCCAGGAAATATGCCATGAGGTCATCTCAGGAGTCAGCAAGACTTTGTCTTTTCCAATTCAAGGATACAAAGCAAAAGATTTTAAGACTATCCCAGGGCATTCTGTATGGTTACAGAGGAAGTGTTTCCCATAGTTCAGTCTTCCAACTTTCAACCATGCAAGAACTGTCGCGCCACAGCAGCCTCGGTCCAAAAAGGCTACACTACTTGCTCAAGCCAGTGGCAGACCTTTGTGTCGTCCACATGGTGCTGATTTCACAAGTATGCAGAATTCAGGAGTTGCAGGATCATGGAGACTTCCATCCAGAGTTCAGAAGAAGGCCTTGGAGGTCAGGCAATGTGCCCCTAAGAGGGAAGTTTATGTAGGTATGAAAGTGAAGTCAAAGGAACCATGGAAACCTGAGAAATTCTGGAGACACCAGGAACATGGATCATCTACTGAAGAAGGCCACAAGCTGTGAGGGAAGCCAACCCAAAAGAGAAGCCATGAAGTTTGCAGCCAAAGGCAAAGTCACAGGAGTGGGGCCATCCAAGGCCTCTGGAACTCACCTCTCACCACAGCTTGCCCCTGGTGCTAGACATGGAGCTACAGAATTTAATGGAACTGTAGAATTTGGTGTTTGTGCTTCTAGGCTTCAGTGTTGTTTTAGTCCAGTTGCTTTCTATTCTTCTATTTCTCCCTTTTAGAATAGAAATGTTTACTTTGTGCGATTGTGTGTTGAAACTGTTTAACCTTTCTTTGGTTTTCACAGGGGCTCACAACTAAGAGTTTGCCTTGCATCTCAGAGGAAACTTTAGGTTTCCATGGTTTAACAGAGCTGGAACACTTTGACTTTGGCAACTCTTAGACATAAGCAGCTTTCTCCAGAATAATATTTGCCATTATGTTTCTGCCTTGGTTTCAGCTAACCATGGACTGAATCTCCTGAACTCTGAGCCAAATTAAACTTCTCTTTTGAATTTCCAGTCAAAATGGTGGCAAAGTAACAGGGCTACAAAATGTTGCCTCATGAACTCACTTAAAAAGTTGAGATTTTAATTAAAAACGGCCTGTTCAACTTAGCTAAGAGAGGAAGGAGTGCCCCAGCAATTGAAAAGAGCCAAGATTAGAAATCCTGAATACTCTTCAGAAGTAGAGGAAAGCAGCATCCCAGGAAGCAGCACCAGGCCAAGTCATTTATATTCTGGATTTTCAAATTAGAGAAACAGCAATATTTAATCTGCTGATCCAGATTCACTTCACTAAGCAAAATGGTCTCAAGATGTATCCATTTTCCTACAAATCCTTCAAATCCATCTGTCTTGTAGAAGGGTAGTAGTAGTCCAATGTGCATACATACATACCATATTTTCTTTATCCATTGGTCTATGGATGGATATTTTGGTTTGTTCCCTCATTTGGCTATTACAAGTTGTGTTGCTATCAACATGGGTGTGCATCTCTGTTATATGGTGCTTTTAACTCATTTGTAAAGATACCCACAAGAGGTATGGCTGGGTCCAGTGGAGTATCTGTTTTCACTTTTTTGTGGAAGCTCCATTAAGCTTTCCATAATGGTTATACCAGTTTACATCTCCACCAGATATGTAAAAGGGCTCCTTTCCCCCTGCATCCTCATCAGCATCATTTGTTTTGAATTCTTGATAAAAGCCAATCTCACTGGTATAAGATGATATCTCAATTATGTTTTTATTTGCATTTTTAATGACTAAGGATATTGAACAGTTTCTAATGTATTTAATGGCCACTTGCACTTCTGATAACTGCCTATCCGTGTCAACTGCCCATTTATAATTGGGTTTTTTACTTTGGTGAGTTTATATTTCTTATGTTTCTTGTATATTCCAGTTACAAGGGTAAGAAGTCAAAATCAATAAACCCCCTGTCCAAGAAGTAGGAAGTAAAAACTCTTTTTCCATTCTGTGGGCTTCTCTTCACTCTGTTGGTTGTTTCTTTTGCACAGTTTTAAGTTGATATGATCCCAGTAGTTAATTATTGATGTTATTTCTTTTGCAACAGGCATTCTGTTGAGAAAGTCTTTGCCTATACCTGTGTCTTTCAGAATTTCACCCTTTTTTGTCTTCCAAGAGGCTTGATATTTTCATTTTAATATCTAGGTCTTTGATATACTTTCATTTGTCTTCAGTACATGATGAAGGTGTGGATCCAGTTTCATTCTTTTATATATGGATAACCAGTTCTCCCAACACAATTTATTAAAGAGGCTATCATTTCTCCACTATATGTTTCTGACCTTTTGTCAATGATCAGATGACTGAGGGCATGTAAAGTTGTCTCTGTATCCTTTGTCCTGTTTCATTGGTTAATATGTGAGTTTTTGTGTCAACACCATATGTTTTGTTTTGTTTTGCTTGAGATATGGTCTCATTCTACAGTCCAGGCTGATCCTGAATTCATTATACAGCCTAGGCTGGCCTCAGAAGCACAGCAATCCTCCTGCCTCAGCTTCTCATGTGCTAGAATTACAGGTATGCACCACTATACCTGGCTTGTGTGGAGCTAGGTAATCAAATCCAGGGTTGAGTGCTTGCTAGGCAAGTGCTTTAATTATTGATCTGCACACCCTAGCCCTCTACAATCTGATTTTTATTACCATTACTTTGTATTATAGCTTGACATCTGGAATTTTGTGATGACATCTGCTTTTGTCTTGCTGCTCAAGAATGTTTTGGCTATTCTGGGACTCTTTTGGTTCCACATGAATTTCAAGATTTTTTTTAGCTGTATCAAAAATGTTGTGGGCATTTTGTATTAAATCTATATATCTGTTTTGATACTATAACCATTTTGACAACATTAGCTCCCCCTTTCAAGGACCAGGGGATATCTTTCCATTTTCTAATATTCTCTTTGGCTTCTTTTTTCAGAATAATATAATTTTCTTTGTAGAGGTCTTTCATTCCTTGTTTACATTTATTCCTAGGTATTTAATTTGGGAAGAAAAGCCTCACCTTTTAAGAGCAGGTAAGATCTATGAATTTAATCTACTTGATTCTATTAACACCTCAAATCTAAGCACCTTCCAAATACATGAGGCTTTGGGGACATTCCAGGTCCAAATCATAGAAATGTATCTACAGCTTAAAGCATTGTTTTCCCAAGGACTCTTTTCCGAGTCTTCCAGACATTCTTTTGAAATCTGGGTGAATACGAAGTGAGCTCTGGTCTCAAAAAAAAAAAAAAAAAAAGAAGTAAAAATCTGGGTGGAAATTTCCCTGAACCCACAATTCTTGCCCTTCGAATACCAGTAAAATCATCAACCAGATGATGCCAAATTCTACTGTTAACGGAAGAAACTTCCAGGCCTCCTATACCATGGCAACAGAGGCCTCTGGATGTCTGGATACAGAGTGGTGAAATGAATCTTGGTGAATCATTGACACAGGAGGCCTTTCTGAAGCAGAGACCCTCAGGCTTCTTTTCTTAAAAACAAGCCTGACAGTTTTGCACCCTTTAGCCTACAGTGAATGAAGTTTTACTGATTTCTGAGATGTGTTTAAGACACTTCTTCTTGTCCTATAGAAATTACCTAGTTTTTAATGTGCTAATCTGCACAGGCCATGTCTCTTGTATTAGTTATGCTTCTCTAAAAATGAATTAATTGGAAATAAATATACAAAATTATATTGGAGGGGGAATTTATTGGGTAGACTTAAAGAATCTGCCATCTGTGTCATCCAAGTAGAGTCCAAATGCCCATCTGCACATATGAGGCTACTGGGTAAGGAAACGGAATCCACCAAACCTGGAGATCAAGAATGCAACAGCGGTCCAAGGTTGAAGCACCAGGCAAGCAGATGGGAATCAGGAATGCAACAGGAGTCTAAGGTTAAAGGCCGGAAAGCTCATGAGATAATTACCAGGGAGGGTCGGACTTGGAAGTCTGAGAGTGAACATGCAAAGGTCATTAGGAAGACTGGAGCTCTTCCGAAGTGATAAGATTGCCTCCTTCTTTTCGTTTTATTTCATGTAGGCTGCAAGTCTATTGGCTACTGCCACCAACTTTCAGGGTGAATCTTCTTCCCTAAATTTGCTGGCTTATATCAGCCATCTGTAGACACATCCAAAATCATGCCTTACATACTTCCTAAAGCTGGGAGGCATTTCTCCATTCACACTGACAAAGCATAATTAACAGTCATACCTCATCTGACCTCAAGTTTACACAATGTTCCATCTGAAACAAATTTTAGCTTGTGAAACTTTGCTATTCTGCTTTTTGATCCTGACTTTCACTATAAATCTGGCTAAGAGTAGCCAGCACTGCTCAATTCACACCCTGAAGGTTAAGCTATTTTGAATTTTTTTTTTTTTTGCACCAGATAAGTTAGTCTACCACCCTTAATCTCAGTCTCCTACAGAGTCTCAGGACAATGGCAAATATAGACAAATTTTCTAACTGTTAGTGGAAGACACTCCCAGGCCTCCTGTACTGTAGTGACAGAGGGCTTTGCGTGTCTGGATAACAGCATCATGAAAGGAATCTTGGGGAACCAGTGCCCCAGGAGGCTTTTCTTGAGCAGAGGTCCTCAGCCTTTTCTTTCTCAAAAATAAGATTGACACTTTTGCATCCTTGAGTCTGCAGTGAGTGGAGTTTTACTGATTTCTGTATGACCTAAAGGCCAAATTCCAGGGGAGTCTTTGTTTTCTCGGACTTGGAAAACCCAGAACACAGACATTCTTTGGAACCATATGAAGTGATAACTGGAGCCGGGGGAAGGAACAGGGAGGGGATGGGAGGGTAGAAGATAGTAAGGGATTGTGAAGTCGATGTGATACATAGATGTACGAAACGCCCAAATTCATTGTAAATATTACGTATTACATTTCTATATTAATAAAAATTGTGGGAAAAAGGAAATAGAAAATAATAAAATAAATAAAATACTGTGTTAATACGTTAAAAAATAAAGAAAAGAACACAAATTCCAACCAAGACTACTATACCCAGGAAAACTATCTTTTAAACTAGAGGGTGAAATTAAAATTTTCCATGATATAGAAAGCCTAAAGAAATTTGCAACCACTAAGCCATCATTGCAGGGAATTCTCAAAGGAAACTTGGATAGCGAAAGAGAGGCCAATGACACAAGTGATCCCAGAGAAAAAAAGACAAAAGCCAGAGGAGAATGAGCTGAGAAAAAAGTAAAGCCAGTAACAACTTGGAAAAACTACAATGATGGCAGGACACACCAAACATACCTCAATAATTACCCTAAACGTGAACAGCCTCAACTCACCTATCAAAAGACATAGACTAGCTGACTGGATCAAAAAACAGAAACCCACAATTTGCTGCCTACAAGAGACACACTTCTCCCACAAGGAAACTGATAGACTGAAAATAAAAGGTTGGAATCCAATATTTCATGCAACAGGTCCCAGAAAACAAGCAGGAGTAGCTATATTAATCTCAGACTAATCATATTTCAGAAGAAAACAGATGAAGAGAGACAAAGATGGCCACTACATACTGGTTAAAGGAATACTAGAACAGGAAGAAATCACAATTATCAATCTATATACCCCCAACTCTAAAGCACCCAATTATGTAAACCAAAAATTACTAGACGTGAGAGGACACATAGGCCCTAATACAGTTATAGTAGAGAACTTTAATACCTCACTATTACAAAGAGATAGACAAAAATCCACAAAGATATACAACAGCTAAAAGACACTGTAGAAAATTTGGACATAACAGATGTTTACAGAGTTTACCATTCAACATCAATTGACTACATGTTCTTCTCAGCAGCACATGAAACATTTTCTAAAATAGACTGCATTGTAGGACATAAGTCATGCTTAAACAAGTACAAAGAGATAGAAATAATTCCCTGCATACTCTCAGACCATAGTGGAATAAGACTGGAACTTAACAGCAGCAGAAACAGAAGAAAATACACAAACACATGGAGACTTAACAACTTACTACTGACCAAACAATGGATCTATAAGAGATCAAGAAGAAATCAAAAACTTCATAGAGTTAAATGATGATGGAAGATCATCATATCAAAATCTGTAGGACACGATGAAAGCAGTCCTTAGAGGAAAATTCATATCCATCAATGCACACATCCAAAGAACAGAACAGTCACAAATAAATTCGCTAATGATACACCTTAATGATGTAGAGAAACAAGAACAACTTAAGTCAAAAGGCAGTAGAAGAGGAGAAATTATAAAGATCAGATCTGAAATAAATGAAATTGAAATTAAAAAGACAATAAAAAAGATTAATGAGTCAAAGAGCTGATACTTTGAAAGAATAAACAAAACTGACAAACCTCTTGCCAACCTCATTAAGAAAAGGAAAGACAAGGCACAGATTAGCACACTTAGAAACAAAAAGGGTGAAGTTACAACAGACTCTGCAGAAATCCAGAATATTATAAGAATTACTTTGAACACCTATTCTCTAACAAATTTGAGAACTGGGAAGAAATGGATGACTTCCTAGATACATATAAAATACCAAAATTAAATGAGGAAGACATAAAAATCTTGAACAACCCCATCACACACACAGAAATTGAAGGAGTTATAAGCTGTACCTAGAAAAAAAGTCCAGGCCCAGATGGGTTCACAGCAAAATTTTTTCAGCACTTTAGGGAAGAACTAACTCCAATCCTCCTCAAACTGTTTCATTAAGTAGAAAGTGAAGGAATACTACCAAACTCGTTTCTCAAGGCTAGCATCACACTAGTCACAAAACCAAACAAAGACTTAACCAGGAAGGAAAATTACAGAACAATATCCGTAATGAATATAGGTGCAAAAATCCTCAATAAGATTCTGGCAAACAGAATCCAACAAGTAATCAGAAAGATCATACACCATGATCAAGTGGGCTTCATCCCTGAGATGCAAGGCTGGTTCAACATATGTAAATCAATCAATATAATACACTGTATCAACAAAAGTGAAAACAAAAACCACATGATCATCTCTATTGATGCAGAAAAAGCCTTAGACAAAATCCAACACCCCTTCATGATAAAAACACTGAGAAAAATAGGTATGGAAGGGCCCTACCTAAAACTCATACTAAGCTTACTGCAAATATCAGAGTAAATGGAGAAAAATTGAAATCGTTCCCTCTCAAATCAGGAACAAGACAAGGCTACCCACTTTCGCCACTCTTATTCAACATAGTCCTTGGAACACTGGCCATAGCAATCAGACAAGAAAATGAAATAAAGGAATCTGCATTGGAAAGGAGGAGGTCAAACTTTCCTTATTTGCAGATGATATGAATATCTACATGGGAAACCCTAAAAGCTCCACTACAAAACTCCTGGAAATAATTTTAAAAATTTGGCCAAGTCACAGGCTACAAAATTAACACTAAAAAAATCAATGGCTTTTCTCTACACTAACAATGAACTTGTTGAGCAAGAACTCAGAAAAACAATGCCATTCTCAATAGATCAGCAAAAATTAAATAGCTAGGAGTACACCCAATCAAGGAAGTGAAGGATTTATATAAAGAAAACTACATTACATTGAACAAAGAAGTTATAGGAGACATTAGAAAATGGAAAGGCATATCCTTCTCTTGGATTGGCAAAATAAATATAGTCAAAATGACTATACTACCTAAACTGATATACAGATTCAATGCAACTCCTATACCTACAAGTTTCTTCAAAGAACTTGAATCAACAATTCTTAAATTCATATGGAACCAAAAGAGACCAAGAATAGCCAAAGCAATCCTGAGCAACAAGAACAAGGCAGGAGACATTTCAGTCCAGACATCAGACTATACTATAAAGCCATAGTTCTAAAAACAGTTTGGTACTGGCATAAAAATAGACAAACCAGTGGAACAGAATTGAAGATGCAGAGACAAACCCAAACACCTTTAATTATTTAATCTTCAACAAAGGGGCCAAATGCCTACAATGGAAAAGGGACAGCCTGCTCAACAAATGGTGCTGGGATAACTGGACATCCACATGCAGAAGAATGAATGTAGCCACACACCTGTCACCATGCACGAAAATCAAATCAAAGTGGATCAAAGACCTAGACATTAAAAGGGAAACACTGAACCTCCTAGAAGACATATTAGGCAAATATCTAAAGGACA